>OU342614.1:10905000-11075000 GCA_910589645.1 Tinea semifulvella
GAGTTGAGTTCGCGCAGTTTGATATCTTTCCGGATGATAGTTTTCTCTGCCTGCACCTTCTTAGTCTCGTACATCTTGGTGCCCGCCGCCTCCTCCACCAGTGACATTATCTGTGGACCACAACAATGTTGTATATATAAAGTACTATTGTAACATTTTAATAAGTTTCTCTAATTTTCTTGTTTATGTAAGTTAATAAAAGTTTGTTCATAATAATATTAGGTGATGGACCATTTCCTTCCCTAACTCGACGCACCCCACCTCCTTTCCCGTATTCGTGTCTCTGTGCCGACCAGGCTGCCAAGGGTTGGCAAATATGATCATATTTATATTCATTCTACGACAATCTAAATCCAATTTGAGTTACCACTCATCACTAAACCGTACATGTCGTCATACAACATATTTTCGCGAAAAAATAAGGACAGTCTAGACATATTTGCATGTTTTAAGCGCAATGTATTGTCACTGCAGTGGATCCTGGCTGGGACTGTAAACTGAACTGTTGTTTAACCAATTTTGATCCTTGGAATTGTGTTTGATTGTGGTTGTATCATGTTCTATTGTGTTGTAGTTTTTGCTTGGATTTACTTAGTTGTTGCTGTAATTGTATAGTGTTTTTATTTTGGCTACTCAAAGGCTCAATTAATGGATATTGTAATAGCATGTGGTGGTTGCCTGTAATTGGTGCAGCATCTGTTTTCTGTCTTAGTGATAAGTAAAAATCAATGTATGTTTTGTTGCTGTCACTGTTGGCCACCCTAATAAATAAATAAATAATACAATGGACATCAGTCATCCAAGTATGGGTATTTGGGCTTAATTGTGTGTACATTTTTGGATAAATTATTGTAACAACATTACAATTTAAGTAGAAATATTTATTATTGTTTGTGTGCAAAAAGTTTAATGATGGCTCTGGTACTAAAGGACTTAATTGATACAAAAACTATATATTTTATTTTCCAAAGAACTTAATAGTACAGTAATACATAGCAAAACTACTATTTATTTTATCATTGTATGCAGCACAAGCAATACAAAAATAGCCCAAATTGGATGATGTCTTTTATAAGTAACTCAAACCTCCTCTGGCTTCATGTTGAGCATCTTGGTGATACATCCCTGCATGATGATGAAGTGGGGGTTGTTGACGTTGAGCTGGATTCCACAGAACATGTCCATGATCCTCTTGTTCTGGACCAGTACCCCGTTTAAGTAGTACCGGTTCTTACCCCCCAGGGCTATCTGGACACAACACAAACACACATCCAGCAATACAAATCGAACTACCAGAAGGCATATTAAACATATACATAGACACATTGTAAACACTTTATTGAAAGAAACAAAATTTTTGCACATTATATATGTATTAGCTTCCTGGCGAAATAAGTATTGCAGGCCCCTAAATTAAAATTACAACTGACAAAATGGCTACTGGGCCAAAGATTTTATAGTACAACACAGGTTAATTAATATTGTCTTTTGTTAACGTGAAGCCTTCCAGAACATATTTGAAGAATTTGGCATACACTCGCGATGCTAGCCAGACAGGTTGGCAAGGATACTAAATACATTATTGCATGTTTATTATTAAGGAATGTGCCACAAAGAGAAAAGACGAATTTCATAGGATTTCATGGATTCACCATGCGGATGCTGGGTCCATTGTGTGTGTAGAGAGAAGAGAAGAATGGTGTTGCAGGCTTGCAATAGACTAAAGGCTGGTGTAAAAATGCTGTCTTGGAGGCTCATTACTTTTCTTTTCACACTTTCACAAAATGGTAAGTCAATAAGAAAAAATATTTTCTAGTTCTGAGAATGTCTTATAATGATGTTCAAATGTATCCATAAGAATTTAATGGTCTAATGCGGTGCCAAGGATTGAGGTGGGCTTGCATTTAGTTTCATACTTTGCCCTTCCTTAAAAAAGAAGGCCACCTTTGTAATCCAGCCTATTGTCGATGGGAAGACCCGAGTCACCATTCTTCTCATCCCTTACCCACACAATGGACCCGGCACCCGCTATGGAATGCTTAGAAATTTGACTTCTCTCTTTTGTAGTCCAAATTTTATTTGTAACATTATAGCAAATTCTCAATGTAAGATTATAGCCAGGCTTGGAAAGTAAATTATGGCTTGTATAGAGATTGTTTGGTGTCACAGTTATTGTATAGATCAATTATATAAAAATTCTGCTACCCACAAAATCCATACTTTTAATAATAAATAAAAGCAGTGGGTAATCTGATAATAACAAATCTACATAACATATGCAATGATAAACCTGTGACACCAAACAATCTCTATACAAGCAATAATTTACATGACAAGCCTGACTATAATATTATATCAAAAATTTGGAAAAAGAACTTTATTTATATGGTAATAACTAAGAATTTTATGAACTATACAACAGTGCTTAATATCAACAATGCATTGTTTGTTAAATAACAATAACTAAGTCCAAGGTGGGTGGAGGATTGCGACGAGTTACCTGTCTGGTGACTGTGATCTCGTCTGTATCAATGCCAAAGGGCCGGTTGACGGGGCTGCGGTTGTCAAATGTGACGCTTACTGTCGCCTTCGTGATCCCTGCATTCCCACTCTTGTAGATCAAGTCCTGCAAGTTCCCGGCTCGCACCTCCACAACAAATATATATTTTATTCATTTAATAATAAACTAGTATATAATTATTAAAAATAATTAGTAACTGCCTCTGAGGTCTATCAGTTAAGTCCGTGGATTTAGACTCAGAGGAGTTTATTCCTGGTCGGGACACAAAACTATTTATTAATATAAATAAATACATTTATTAAATATTTAATTTATTTGTGATATTTCTAGAGTTTGGTACGCTGAAGACATTGTTGAGCTTGCCACTTGTAATGATTGGCCGGCACTAAAGCTATGGCTAAATGTAAAACCTCTTATTTATAAGCATAGTTTCTGACCACCTAGAAAGGGAAACACCTAAAAAGGGTTATGATGATACTTTTTTTATAATTTATAGTATATATTGTCTATAGTGTAATAATATGATAGTTTAGATGTTATTATTATATAACTACCTCTGTGTACTAGCAGTTAAGTCCGTGAATTTAGACTCGGAGATATCAGATTTGATTCCTGATCAGGACACAATAATTTATTTGTGATATTTCTCGAGTTTTCATCGCCGGTTATGGTCGTGTACTTTAAAATTGACTTTGTTGTTTGTCAGTATAACAACAAAATCAATTTTACAGTACACGTCCAACACGACTATATGCCGATCTGCATTCTACGGAAGCGTAAAACATGTTTTTCTTCGAGATGAGAAAATTGAAGTATATAGCGTAAAAATAATGTAACTAACATTTTGTAACAACCACTGCTCGCTTATATTTGATCACATTGGTCGGCACTTACGTGTTTGAGATTGCTGATACCCAAAACGAAACATATCGAATCCAAGATATTAGACTTGCCGGTGCCATTCAATCCGGTGATAGCATTAAAATACTGGTCGAAATCTTTCACTTCCACTCTATTAGCGTATGATTTAAAACCATCGAGCACTATAGATTTTATGTGCATCTTCAATTACCATCGAATAACTTTTATACCTATATAATATATAACAATTAATTTAAAATCCGTTGGCTTATAAACGCAACAAGTACAAACTTTATTTGACAGATGGCGGGTACTTTTTTTTTTTTTTTTGGTTTTCTTCTCCCGATGGATGATGAATGAGATGATAGGGAAGGCAAAGGGTCTAGCCCATACAGCCAAGTCTGACGTAATATATCTTTCTTTTAAATGAGTTAAGAGGTCATCATCAAATTCCAGAAGCTTCAGAATTTGATGCTTTTCTTGGAGTCACTCGCGGCACCATAGCTCGAACACGTCGGGTAAAAAATGGGAGTTGACAGCGCGGGAAACCGCAAAAAATTAACTGCAACTTCGGCCCCATATTTAAAGTCCAATTTATCGTTTTCCATAATTATTCACATTGTAGCACATTATTAAACAAAACAACACCACTTTTGACCAATAATATCCACAGTAAATTAATTTACAAAACAAAAACTTGCACTTGACATATCCACGCAAAATGGCACGAAGAACTCGCCAGATGCCGGGTACGTTCTTTATTATTTTATTTTTGGAGTCTTTCGCCCGCTGAGCTGAGCTGAGTCTTGAACCCGTTCCTGATCATTTCTTCTGTGAGATCATAATATTTATTCGACTTCATGTTGTGGTCTTTTGGAATATTTGATTCCCACGGAACGGTAAGTTCAATAAGGATAACTTTTTTCAAGTTCCGAGAAAACACTAAGATGTCTGGCCTATAGGCTGATACAGCTAGTTCATCTGGGATCCTATAATGGTGTTCAAATGTATCCATGAGAATTTTCCAGTCTGATGCGGCGCCAAGGATCGAGGTGGGCTTGCATTTAGTTTTCGTGCTTTGACCTTCCTTTACAAATGTGGTCAAAGTTTTATTTGTAGTCAGTCCCTTTCTGGCTCTTGCAATAGAAAGACTTACTGCTTCACGGATAACACCTAGGACTTTGTCATGTCGGCGTGAGTAATAGCCCTTTTCTAGGAGAGTAACGCACCCTACAAGTGTGTGTCTAGCAGTTCCTATGGCAGCACTACACAATGTACAGTTCTTTTCCGTAGCTTTTCCCCACCTTACCAGATTACTCTGGTCCGGGAGGGACATTTGAAAAGCGTTTAGGTAGAACTTTAGCAACGCCGGAGACCAATCGTACATTAGTGTGCGCCACTTTAGGGCTGGAGGGATGCAAAAATCGCCCAAAGTTAGCCAGTCATTTTGAACTTCTAGAGTCATCGCGTGCACTCTGTATTCATGCTCTTCATCTTTCCTGAGGAAGGATTTTATAACCTCTTTGTCACTTTCTTTTTTCTTCCAGCCAATGCCTCTTTTGTCAGTCTGGGCACCTGTCATGAATTTCTTGAAGAATAGTAGTCTCGGTTCCATATCTGAGACCAGAGGGTCTCTTGGAAGGGATGAAATTGTATTATCCTGGGAGCTGGTTAGAATTTGATATTTGCTTATACGTAGATGTTTGTATAATTCAGATGGTCTTTTCAGATCCATTCCGAAGTTTCTCCGTCCTCTAAAGAATGTTGAGGAGTCAGCACCCTGGGCTAATCCAAGCCAAGACTTCAATGTTCTTATGACGTCCGCGTCCAGACTTGATAGTAGGCTTTTGTTGAAATCATATACTAGGAAAGGCCAAGTGAGGCGAGATGCTAAGTAGTTGTCATATATCCAAGCTTTTTTGACATTGCTTATAGGCTGTTGAGTAACCCTATTCATGTCGTCAGTGAATTGTTTTACAACTACTTCTAGGGATGGTGTTTTTCCCTGAAAATTGATCCTTCTGCCAAGAAATTTAAAGGGCATGGTTTCATTTACCGGAGCTATTCTCTGCCCTGCTATACTCAGTCCAGGATCTGATCTCAGAATACATCTGCCCTAAACACGTAATTTATTTGTATAATATATGTTCATAAAAGAGTTCATAACCAAGTTGGTATCATCAAATTCCAGATGCTGCAGAATTTGATGCTTTACTTGGAGCCACTCGTAGCATTATAGCCCAAACACGTCGGGTAAAATATGGGAGTCCACAGCGCAAGAAAACCGCAAAAAATAAACTGCAACTTGTGCCCCATATTTAAAGTCCAATTTATCGTTTTCCATAATTATTCACATTGTAGCACATTATTAAACAAAAAACACCACTTTTGACCAAAATATCCACAGCAAATTAATTTACAAAACAAAAACTTGAATTTGACATGTCCACGAAAAATGGCGCGAAGAACTCCATACGTTCGGAAAACCCACAGAGTCATTCCGAATCGTGCTCAGAGCGCTTAGAACGAATATGACACTGACCCTTCGTTCCGATACGCTATAATAGTAACCTAAGCACGCTTAAAGGTGTTCCGATACGCGCTTAAACTTAAACTTTTGCGAAAGCTATGTGACGTCACAAATGACATCATTTCTCGCGCTTAGACTGCTCACGATATCGAGGTACATCGCTGTACCGTCCAACGTAGCCACAAATATTCATCCATTACCCATACTAAATAATACTGGCCCCTTGTGCCCAAATCCTCCAGTGGAACTGCCAAAGCGTTAGATCTGCCTGTAAGAAGGCAGAGCTAACTGTTTTGGCAAAGCTCTATCAACCTACTATCGCTGCCCTCTCTGAGACTTGGCTTAAGCCAAAGTCGGAATTTAGACTCTCTGGCTACAACAGTGTCAGAGATGATAGACCTGATGGTTGGGGCGGCTCCGCCCTTCTCATCTCATCCTCATTTTCCTTTACTTCCATCCCTATCCCCCCCCATAACAAAGAACTCCAAATTGTTGCTGCATGTGTCAATAACATCTCATTTACATCCATATATATAGCTCACCCCACTCCTTCCATACTAACAGAATTAAAAAACATTCTTGCTACTATTCCTAAGCCCCTAATTATTATGGGAGATCTTAACTGTCACCACCGATCCTGGGGATCTGACAAAAATAACCTATGCGGCACTCTCCTTATAGAAATACTGGATGACTTAAATCTGTGTCTGCTAAATGACGGATCCCCCACATGTCGCAATAGACCCAACGAGATGGCTAGTGCCCTAGACCTTGCATTCTGCTCCCCAGATCTAGCATCTCAGGTTTCCTGGTCCATTTCTCCATCCTCCTATGGCAGCAGACACTTTCCCATTATACTCACCCTCCCCTTTGAATCCCGACCTCTTAGCAATCCCGATCCCTTACTTAAATATAAATTGGAAGAAGCTGATTGGTCACTCTATGCACAAACCCTCGAATACAAAATGACAAAACTTCCACCAATATCCACAACATCCATAAATGCATGCCTAGAGGCACTGACCCAGGCAATTTTGGAGTCTGCTGATTCAGCCTTCCCTAAAAAGAAAAAATCCACAGCAAAACCTTCATCCCCTCCATGGTGGGATCGAGAATGCACTAACCTCATAAATGCTCGCAAGGAAGCCGAATTGTTGTACAAACAAAACCTAACTATGGATAATTATGTTAATTTAAACAGAGTGATGGCTATATGCAAAAAAACATTTGGTTCCAAGAAGCGTCAAAGCTGGGAGAGATTTTGCTCCTCCATCTCTCCAGACACACCCTCCACCCTGGTTTGGAAGCAAATTAGGAGATTTCGATCAGCCTACTCCCCTCCCAGAACATCTAATATTACCAAAGAGCTGTTAGAAAGATTTAAGGACAAGATTGCCCCACCTACAGCCCCCTTTATTGACCAACTCCCTTTTACCTACACCATCCCCCCCTCAGACAGTCCCATAGACCTTCCATTTTCCCTCCAAGAGTTGAAATTCGTTTTGGACAAGGTTAAAGACTCCTCTCCTGGACTAGATGGAATCCCCTATTCCTTCCTGTCCAACTCCAAGGACAGTGCTCTCACATACTTTCTTAAATTGATCAATGCAACTGTTGACACAGGTCACATTCCTCCATCTTGGAAATCCCATCTAGTAATCCCAATCCTCAAACCCAGTAAAAACCCTGATGACCCAGATTCCTACCGCCCTATAGCCCTGTCCTCTGTACTGTCTAAAATTACCGAACACCTTGTTAAAAATAGACTTGAGTGGTTCGTTGAACATAAAATCAAATTGGCTGCCACACAATATGGTTTCAGAAGAGGTAGAAGCAGCATGGACAATCTCAGCATATTTACTTCGCAGATACGCCTTGCTTTTTCACACAACAAATACGTCATAGGGGCATTCTTAGATATCTCTGCTGCCTATGACAACGTCCAGCTCCCTGTGCTCAGGAAAAAGCTTCAACAGCTGAGTGTCCCGGAGAAATGGACTAACTTTATATTTAACCTCTTTTCCCAAAGACTGGTAATATTTCGATATCAATCTCAATCTTTCCCCCCCCGGTTAAGCTATAAAGGCCTGCCTCAAGGATCGGTTCTGAGTCCTCTTCTATATAATATATATACTCATGACTTAGAAGCATCAATTAATACAAAGTGTAAAATGCTACAATATGCTGACGATTTATTGGTTTACTCCTTGGACTCTGACATCAAAAAGGCCTCCAGTTCAATGAACCTTTCCCTAGATTCTCTTTCAAAATGGCTGAATTGTAACGGTCTGGACTTATCAGCTCCTAAGAGTACGGTGGTTGTGTTTACTAGAAGACGGAAAATACCCCCTATTCAAATCACGGTTCAAAATTGCAGAATCCCAGTAAAGACCCACACAAAGTTTTTGGGGTTGACTATGGATAACCATTTAACATGGAAAGCTCACTGTGAATCCATTGCTGCAAAATGTGAAAGAAACCTTAACATCCTGCGGTGCCTGGCCGGTGTCTGGTGGAGCGCCCACCCATACACACTCAGAATCTTGTACAACGCCATCATAAGAAGCGTCCTGGACTATGGATCATTCCTGATGGAGCCAGCTAATAAATCGGGACTCAAAAAACTAGACCTTATACAATCTAAAGCACTCCGAATCATCACTGGCGCCATGAGATCCAGCCCAGTTAATGCCTTACAAGTGGAGTGTTGCGAACCTCCCCTACCATGCAGAAGACAATACCTTGCAGACAGATTCCTCTTCCGTTCTTCTCTATTCTCCCAACACCCTCTTTTTCCCATATTGAAACAGCTGGCAGACTTGACCTCCTCCTCCCAATACTGGCTCCACAAAATTCCACCCCGACTGGTTAACAGCTTAAATAAGTTAGGAGTATTGGACGCTAAAATCCATCAATCTTTAAATCTGCCTATGTTTTCACACCCATATGAGACAGTTACCTACTCTCCTGAGGTAATCCTGGATCTTGGCCTTGATAGGGATGATCCACAAGCCAACCTAAAACTCCTCAATATTATGAACACCAGATGGATGGGCTGGAATTATATTTATACAGATGCGTCAAAATTCTCGCAGGAAGGTTGTGTTGGGGTTGGTGTGTACCATGACAACTATAATATTGTAAGGAAATTGAAGTATCCTCCGGAAACAACAGTTTTTACAGGAGAATTCATTGGCATCCTGGAGGCAATCAAATATGCCTTATTATTCAAATTGCCTAAAACCATTATATTTTCAGACTCCCTCAGCTCCTTACAATCCCTAAGATCCAACCCCTTTTCTAAAAACTCTATCAACCCTATCCTCTTCCACACAAAAGAACAAATACGTAAATGCTCTCTACATGGGATGTCACTAGTACTCGTCTGGATCCCCAGTCATTGTGGAATCCTCGGCAATGAAAGAGCGGACCACATTGCTAAAGAAGCAGTCGAATGTGGGGACATTTTCCCTTATGAATTGTATCCCCATGACCTAATACTGCAACCAAAAAAATACTTATATGAATCTTGGTCAGACCAATGGCCAAGGAGCAGCAAACTAAAAGGGACATACTTCTCTCAGATACAACCATCAATTCCCATTAAACCTTGGTTCTCCAACATTAAACTAAGTAAAAAAGATACATCAACTCTGTGCCGCCTAAGATTGGGTCATTGCTGCTCTACCTCTTTTCTCGCTAAATTAAGGATTAAGGACTCATCAATCTGCGAATGTGGGCTCGATGAGGGAGACGTAAACCATATAATTTTCTCCTGCCCTTTGTATGATAGAACTATACTATTAAAGTCCCTCTACAAAGTTACACCCTTTCCTACCTCCATAGCCTCACTCCTTTCCTCTCCTAATCCTAATGTTTACACCATTATTACCAAATTCCTCAATACAAACAGTATTAACCTCTAAATAAACAACCGGGGGCACAGCATTGCATATGGGACAGATGTGGACCGTCATGGTTCCGGTCAACGGGACCATGTCCCCTTTCTCTACTCCATGCAGATTGAGAAAGTAATTTCTTCAATATGCATGGGGGATGGGAGAATGGACATGACCCAGTGAGATGGGCGCTGCGGCGGCGGCTCTGACCCCGTATGCAGTGCTGTGGCCCCGCGTGCTGAAATGTATATAATTAATTAAGTTATAGCGTGACTGTTGTGTGTGTAATGTCCACACTATTAATAACTCACTGTGTTGTGTAATATGTCTCTTGTGATGTGTTGTGACGTATCATTCCCACTAAACTACTAACCAATCCCCCCTTTTCTTTTGTTTTAGTGTTTGTGATTCACCGCGACCAGTAGATAAAATAAATATAATATATATCTATATAGAAATCAATTCACATCAATAATTCATACAAACGTGATGTTGGCACAAATGCCTTAGTGGCGATTGCCATTACTAGTCTACTAGACTAGTTTTAAAAAAAGAAGAAGAAGAAGAGGTACATCGCTCTGAGCGCTGTCAGTTTTTTGTCATCATGTCGCGCGCCATTTTCAAAATTATTTAATATTATGTTTTCTTTTAAATTATTTAATATTGTAATTCGTTTATACTGTTTTTATATTACTTCTTAAACAATAGATTTGTTTATTTATTAATATTTTAATAAACTACCAGACAGTGTTATGGTTTTGCCCATTAATACATTTAAAAATCACATTAAAAATTAATTAATGCAAAAAGGCTATTGTTAATGACTATTATGAACGATAAAAAAGCTTGGGTATAAAATTATAGCATTTTAATACGTCTCGTAGTTTGACAATGCCTCTGTACGGCAGCTAATAAGTATTATAATTCATTTATTACACAATTTGTATTTAGTTATAGTCTAGTTTAGTATGACAATGCCTTTATACAGCAGCTATAATTTTAAGTTACCTTTTCCTTTTTTTTTTAAAATAATTGTTTGTTCTAGCTTATAGTATGACAATGCCTCTTTACAGCAGCTATTATCTTAACTGACATTTACATTTATATTTTTATAATTGTGTCTGTCTTAGCTTATAGTATGACAATGCCTATATACAGCAGCTATTATCTTAAGTGACATTGACATTTATATTCTTATAATTGTGTCTGTCTTAGCTTATAGTGTGACAATGCCTATCTACAGCAGCTATAATGTTAAGCGTTATTCTGTATTTATAATTTTGTTATTTTATTGTTTCTCTTTTCAAATGATGGTTATCATGTACTGCTCCAGATTCACCAATATGTACTATAAAATTATATCGTTTTATTTCAATATTGTAAAAATTGACGTGTAAAAATTGACGTGTAAAAGTGCAGAATACATATCTTTTTGTCCTATGCCTACTTGCAAAATAAACGAATTGAATTGAAGTAGGAAGTGAAAAAAAATGTCTGTAACACGGCAAGTTATTTTAAATTACCAAAATAAGTTAATAATATTAAACTTTACACATATAAAGATGAATAAAGCAAGAGATGTATATTTGTTAGTATTCATACTCAAAGATGTGGAATCCGCAATTTATCTTTCATACATTTTCATTAAAAAAAAAAACTATCATTTTTTTTTATGAAAATGTGTTTTGGACCGTTCCAAATTGATATCACGCTCTGAGCATCCAAATCGCGATATTTGATACGAGACGGTCATTGTCATATTCGTTCTAGGCGCTCTGAGCCACAGATTATATAGACATGTACTCTGAGCGCGATTCGCTATATTCGATATAATTACTCTTCATAGTCTGTGTCTGTGCCGGTGCCCGTGTTTTGTTTTATTTTGCTTGTTATTATTATAAATACTCTCTTTGATTAATACTACTATTTATTTAAAGTGATAGGATGGATTTCCACAATTCGAGCGGAATTCGGAGCCCGTTTTCACCAAGAGTTCGGCAATCAGCAGTCGATAAGCGCCCAAAAAATACCCAAGGGTATGTTTTAACCTAAAACTTTTAATAAAGTTTTGAATCGGTCCTATTTGTATCATAACGTAATTGTAATTAGTTGTTACAATAAGCACAATTTTTTAGCAAATTTGTCCATGGCGGTGGCGAGCAGAAGGGGGAAGTTATCTACAAGTCCCCACATATGACGGTGGAGACCTACGGGGCCCCACTTCCTGTCACGGTCACAGAAGCACTTACTTTTGGTGAGCATTTTATCACTAGTTAAATAATACTATTTTGAATGCAATAGAATCTTTGTCTCTCTGGATGTATGTATTTCTCGCCTTCACTCCTAAATAAAATGTTTTTTAGCATAAATTTTTAACAACATATATTTTTATTGGGGTAAAAAGTATAGCTGCCTCCGTGGTCAAGCAGTTAAGTCTGTGGATTTAGACTCGGAGGTACCGGGTTCGATTCCTGGTCGGGACACAAAAATATTTATTAATGTAAATAAATACATTTAATTAATATTTAACTTATTACTGTAGGTTACTGTAGGTAACTAATATTAGTTACAGAGTATTATAAATTGACTTAACCAAGTGTTCCAGATGGTCCCTACGGTGATAAATAAATGAAATTTGTGATATTTCTCCAGTTTGGTATGCTGGAGACATCGATGAGCTTGCCATGATTGGCCTATAGTAAAGTTGGCTAAATGTGAATCTGCTTATTTATAAGTGTGGTTTCTGACCACCCCGAAAGGGAAATGGTCGTGATGATACTTTACTTTTTAAAAAGTATAAATAATTAAAACTATTTAAAAGTAAAAATTAAAATAAATATAAACTAAACCTAATATAAAATAAACTATAAGTAAAAAATGTCCTCTAGAGACGACCCTTCATTGATAGTCCCAAGAAGACTGGCAACTAAATTTGTAAGATTAGATATTTTTTGTATACATAATATTGTAAAGGCTGTAAATTTTCCCAGGAATAAATAAATAAACATTTCCCCTCTGTATAGCTAAACTAATACATTGGCAGAAATAATTGCCAGCTTTCCTGTCACCAGACTTTTCCGTAAGCCATTGGTCAACTTGGGCCTATCGTCTTGACTCTGCAAATTCGTAACCTGTACTGGCGTATTTCCTCTTTCCTTCGGACGTCAAACTGAGTGGTCGCGTTTATTGTGTTTCGAGTAATGAATTTATAAATATTAATTAAATTGAATAAAGTGAAAAATATATTTTGTTTTTGCGTGGATTTGAACTCCCGTCCGAGTCGTGTACATAGACGCGTCGCGCGCCGGTTGCCGTGACTTCTGAGCTAACGCGGACAAGGTACGCCGCCGCGAAATCAAGCATCACATTATAGAATATCGTGCGTTTCATTCCACGCATTATTATTATTATTATTATTTTTACTTTGTGAAGGAAGGAATCACTATTGCTGAGTTACAATACACAGCCTGCAAAAGGATTATAATTTGAAAATAGAAATACAAATATTTTATAAATATGCCATTACGGCGCTCTCCCCCAATAACGCCAAAATTGCTAATTGTTGAACCGACGACTGTCAAATATGACTCTGCACCAAACCTTACCACATCTTCTTCTCCCGAAGTTTTTAATATTAATGTCACTCAACGCCACAAGCGTTTGGAACGCGATTTATGCAGTTGTGACAAAAAATTTGAACTGATGATAACGGAGATGAGAAACATGTTCGCTGAATTTAAATCTCAACATGACAACAACTTCCAGAAGCTACAGGACACTGTAAATGTTATAAAAAAACAGAATTTGGAATTAAATAACTCTATGGAATGGATGTCCAAAAAGTATGATGATTTGAATAATAAAATTAGTGAATTGGAGTCTGAACGAAAATCTAATATTTGTCAAATGAGTATCATGGAGGAAAAGATGGAAGCTTTTGAAATAAATTTTAGATCTGCTAGCATCGAAATGCGAAATATTCCTGATAAAAAATCGGAAACAAAAGAAGATTTATCTAATCTGGTGAAAAATGCGGGTACGGTCTTTAATATGACCATCGCTAACTCAGATATTAGAGACATTTTTCGCATAACTACTAAAGCTGCTAATAATAAACCTATTATAGTAGATTTTTGCAGTGTGATGGTCAAGGAACGTTTCCTGAATGGTGTTAAGAGTTTTAGCCGTACAAATCGTGGCTCCAAACTAAATACGTCTCACCTTCAATTAGAATCGCCTGTAGCTCCGATATATATATCGGATAGCCTGACCCCTAAAGCAAAAAGGTTATATTATTTGGCGAGAAATTTTGCTAATGAGAACGCGTTTGCCTACTGCTGGACCTCCCGCGGTCGTATCTTTTTACGTAAAAAGGAAGGAATGCCCCAACACCGCATAGAATGTGATTCTGATCTGAGCAAACTGAAGAACACTCAATGACTTCATTCCGGCATGTTCAATTGTTTACTGTTTTTGTTTTTATTTTATTCTTTACTAATATACCTACTTTTAATAATTAAACTAATACTTGTAAACTTATGTACTTTTGTGAATATCCACTATATAAAATATGCCAAATTAGTAATACACAAATTTACTCAAATTCTTGACTTCTTTGTTAATAAATCTAAGCAGATAGTAAATCATAACAAAACTCAATATTATAACAACATTCAAATAAAAAAAACTTGTCTTTATTTTTCACGCAATGTTTGTCGATTACTAAAAAATATTTTAAAGACTTTGTTAGTAACCAACTGTAAGAGCACTGTTATACTGATGGGATTAGTTGTTTCATACAATACCATAATTTATTTTTACCGAAATAGATACAATAAATAAAATTACAAATGATATCGAGATGATTAATGTTTCTGATTCCTTCTTATGTCTACCTGAGCAGAGCTATAACTTTATAGATAAAGCGAAACCTTCCATAAAAGTTCTACATATGAATATTCGCAGCATAAACCGTAATTATGATGAGCTTAAGCTTTTATTGGCAAGAATTGATTTGCAATGCGATGTGATAATTTTATCAGAGTGCTGGCTGAGCAAGGCAGTGAATATCCCTATTATGACGGGTTATATTTCTTATGCTTCTACGTTTAGTAATCAAAATGAGGGAATTATTATTTATATTAAATCAACTATCACACATAACATAAGTGAACCTAATTTTCCTTTTGCAAACTGTTTGTTGTGTACCCTACCTTTTGGTGTAGCTCTTATTGCAATCTACAGATCTCCATCTTATAAAAACTCTGATGACTTTATATGCAACCTAGATAAAGTACTATTGCCCTTAAAAAGTTTTAAAACAATATCCATCATAGGTGATTTAAACATTAATATATTGCCCAATTTGGGAGATAAATTCGCTGAGGAATATTTAACATTAAATGCAATGCATGGTCTTCTTCCAGCACATACAATCTCAACGCGTGGAAATAGTTGTTTGGATCACGTTATGCTAAAAACTGATCTAAAAGCTACTACATTGGTGTACGACACTTGTATAACTGATCATAACCCGGTCTTGCTGTACCTAGAATTGAAACGAAAAATCTATAAACCTCAATCTACTTACACCCGAATCAAATACAAGGAAGTGATCAACGACATTGATAATGCTGATTTTAGCCAAGTTACATCTATCGATGAACCCAATAAAGCTGCTGAAAATTTCACCGAGTTACTGTCTTCCATTATACAGTCCCACACTGAAATTGTTAAAATTCCACGCAATAAGAGAACTATTAAGCCGTGGATAACTTCCGGACTTCTCAGATGTATACGGAATAGGGACAAATTACACCTTAATTTGAAAAAAAACACCTAATAATGAAGTACTAATAATTACCTACAAACGATACCGAAATTTTTGTAATAATATTTTACGCAGAGTAAAACGAGAGTATGAACGGAATGAATTTGAAAAGACTAAAAATGATCCGAAGGCCACCTGGGAAGTAATCAAGACTGTTACCAACATGAAGAAACAAACTAACCCTCCGCAAGAACTGTTGAATCTCGCAGCCGATCCTAAAGCCTCACTAAACGCAGTTAATAATTTCTTTGTAAACGTGGGTAGAAACCTGGCCATGCAGATTGTCCCAGCTCAATATGTTGGGCCTACCGACTCAAATAATCCTATAATAAAGACACAGTGTAACTCACTTGGCCTCTTAGACTTAGATTGTTCAGAGGTAGAAAATTTGATTATGAGTCTGCGTGGTGGATGTGCAGTTGGATGGGACGGTATACCGTCTTCAGTATTAAAAATGTCTCAAAAGAAGCTTGTCCCTATATTGCTCTATATTTACAATCTGGCGATATCGAAGGGTGTTTTCCCGACAGTGTTTAAAAAAGCTTTAGTTATTCCGATACACAAGAGTGGGAACAGAGACAGTATCAATAATTATAGGCCCATCTCTATTCTGACATCGTGCTCAAAGGTTTTGGAGAAGGCATTGAATTACAGACTCGTAAACTATTTAGATAAATATAATATTATCTCCAACAACCAGTATGGCTTCAGAAAGGGCCTGTCAACCGAAGATGCGGTATTAAAACTAAATGAAACAGTCGTAAAGTGCCTGGATGGTAAGGTTAAAGTTCTTGGAATATTTCTGGATCTATCCAAGGCCTTTGATACTGTCTCTGTCCCGATCCTCCTGAAGAAGATGGAGGACATTGGTGTTAGAGGCGTTGTTCTCGACATCTTTAGAAGCTATCTGTCTGAAAGACGCCAATGTGTTAGAATAGGTGGTTGTCAAAGCGATGATGAGCTCCTTACTTTTGGTGTGCCTCAGGGAAGTGTATTGGGGCCTACCCTCTTCCAAATTTATATAAATGATTTGTGTAAACTAAGCATCGAACACTGTAGGATAATAACATATGCAGACGACACTGTACTTCTTATTGACGGCAATACCTGGGGGGAGGTACAAGTCAGTGCGGAGGCTGCCTTGGCATCTGTGATGGCGTGCTTGAGCTCCAACCTGTTGACATTGAATGCAGAAAAAACTAAATTTATTACCTTTTCAATCAAGAGCACCCTGCAACCACCCTTAAACTCTTTTGAAATCGGAGCACATACCTGCTTGGATATGACCGGCTGTAACTGCACGAAATTAGTTAGAACGGACTGCATCAAGTATCTTGGTATCCATCTTGATAGCAATCTAAACTGGCATGAACATCTTCTTGCAATAACTGGTCGAATTAGGAAACTAATCTATGTTTTTAAGAGTTTGAGAGACTCTGCAGATTCCGATACTCTTAGAGTTGTTTACTTTGCTTTAGCTCAATCGTTGCTGTCTTATGGTATAACTGCTTGGGGAGGTGCAGATAAAACTACTTTCTTGCAACTTGAAAGGGCTCAGCGGGCAAATCTGAAGGTGATGTCAAGGAAGCCATTCAAGTTCCCTACGACTGAACTATATTCCAGTTGCAAAGTCCTTACTGTAAGGCAGTTGTACATATTAAATACCGTCCTTCGCAAACATGGTAGCTTAATATATGATCCCTCTTTTTATAACAAAACACGTAGAATCAACATAGTGTGCAATATTCCCAGCCATAGAACAGTTACGGCTAGGCGTCATTTCTATGTACTTAGTTCTGTACTGTACAACAAGATCAGCAAAACGTTTGATATTTTCTCCTTAACTAAGAAAGAAGTCAAGATGCGAGTGAATGACTGGTTACAACAGTTAACTTACCAGGAAACTGAAAATCTTTTTGTTGTCCAAAAATAATTTAAGTGGCATATTCTACACGGGTACTTAGGTGTTTTATGTATTTTACTTTTTAATATATAATTTTGCTTTACTAACCTTACTTATTTATAAGTAATTTTGCTACCGTTTTTATTTTTTCACCATTAACTGATTCTATTTTTCTCTTTTTTTTAATTTTGTATATTGTACTTAACAATGTTGTGAATTTATTTTTGTAGTTCCTAGGAAGAGCACTGACTTCTAGGACACAGCCCAACTAGTCTTGGAGTCAGGGTTTTAACTATTTGTTTTGTAAAACTGTTCCCTAAGTTAAGTCCATATTTATAAGGAAGGAAAAAAAAAAAAAATGTAATTGTTTCAATAAACTTTATTATTATTATTATTATTATTTGCGCAGCTTGAGGTTTTTATTAGCAGAGACCGCTGCGCTTGACTAGGTCGCTTGGATGTGTGATGTGGCTAATGTGTCTACACATGTCGCATCCCACACCAGGGATCTGCCAAGTTTCCACGGTCTAACGGTCATGCCATGGGGTCTTTTGCTATCGCTCCACGCAATCCCAGAGGGTTTTAGGATCGCGTGTACTCCAGCAGTGACAAAAGCCATTCGAATGACGTTGTTCAGAGCAGCATTACGAGGAATGCAGCCAGCACTTCTAAATTAAGTTATTGTAAAGAAATTGGTGGAAATTTGAACCGAGAATGCAAACAAAACAGAATATAGGTAAGGTGATTCTACTACATCTTAGTTCATTTTACAACACCAATTGTTTTCCCAGGAGGTGTTCCTCCGAGTGTGCGAATGTCAGACATTGGTTGGTGCTGGGTGGTAGTGGGGCGCCGGGTGCTGTGCAGTGTGGTGGGTGCGGCGGGGGCGGTGCGGGACCTGGTGCTGCCCCAGACCGACCTGGCTCACCGCGCCGAGCTTGTGCTACTCTGTGGAGACCAACAGGTCACTATTTACATCATATTTAAATTCATGATTTTAATGTAGTTGTCATATTTTTAAATCCAGATACCTAGCATGTTGTTCATGAATAACAGAGCTTTGAATATGTGACACAAACTACTGGAAGATATATAACTGTGAACACTTGTAACAAATTCAATGTCTTGGAATCAAATAGGAGTCTCGAAAGACTTGCTTCATGAACAAAGAACGTTTAGAAATAATAGAATTATTGAACATGTGTTCAGGTGCTGAATGATTTACAAACTGGACAAGTGGCTAGGGACAATTAGTTGATTCCTACTCTATGGACTCATTCCTCAAGCTGGGTCTGAGCATCAGAATAGTTCTGGAATGCAATGGTAATCTGATAGGTAGTAAAGGAAGGACTTACCAGGAATGGGACCTTACCTGTTTTTGTGTACACTGAGTTTCACTTTGTAGGTAACTAAATTTGCAGCTTGTTGTGTTTTGATCCATATTTCGTTAGAAGATAGTGGAAATTTAGAATGGCTTATTTACTTCTACAAATGTTCTGGACTCGTCACAACGTCATTTGTGCGAGGCGCAATAGGTTGTTTAGATAATTATATAGGGTATACTTGGTATCAGTAGATCTAGGGATGTGCTAGGCTGCATTACTTGGTATCAGTAGATCTAGGGATGTGCTAGGCTGCATTACTTGGTATCAGTAGATCTAGGGATGTGCTAGGCTGCATTACTTGGTATCAGTAGATCTAGGGATGTGCTAGGCTGCATTACTTGGTATCAGTAGATCTAGGGATGTGCTAGGCTGCATTACTTGGTATCAGTAGATCTAGGGATGTGCTAGGCTGCATTACTTGGTATCAGTAGATCTAGGGATGTGCTAGGCTGCATTACTTGGTATCAGTAGATCTAGGGATGTGCTAGGCTGCATTACTTGGTATCAGTAGATCTAGGGATGTGCTAGGCTGCATTACTTCGTACAGGGATTGAACTGAAGAATGAACATTTTCAGACAACTGTTGAAATATGGTTCAAGTCAAAAATGTATTTAAGAGAACCATGTCACCATTATTATTGTTTAAAAGGGAAGCAGTGCATTGCTAATATCTATAAACTACTTGTGAAAGGTTTTTTTAAATATATATATTGCAGTCTGTCTAGTATGCTTCCATATGATTTCATTAATGCATTGAATGTCATTGGGATTAGAAATTAATAATCGAGTCATGAGGGGCTAATCTCTTAGTCTTCTGAATCCAAATGTTCTTTACATAAGCTTGAGCTCTAATTTATTCTTTGACTATTGGGATTCTGTCCAATGAAAATAGCTAAGCAGTTTTGTTGTATATTTCAGTTGTACACAGCACAAGTAGTACAACAATAGCCCAAAATAATAATAATAAACGTTTATTGTTGTACACAGCACAAGTAGTACAACAATAGCCCAAAATAATAATAATAAACGTTTATTTCAACTTTTACCATACAAAAATTAAAACACGACAATATTTCGACCAAAAATTGCCAAAGGAGTGATGATAATGCATGATATCATTTTACAGTTTTTTTTTATTTTTGAATGTCTATTTAGACATTTATGACGTACACACTTTTAGAACTTCACTCACAAAATGTTTACGGTTGTCTTTATTGACATGCAATTACACAAGTGCTTCAGCAATGCACTGCCCATTAAACAATAATAATGAGTTAAACTCGATGTTTCAGATGCCATCATGTATAGGAGTCTCCCCCGAGGGTATGATCCGGTATTGGCCGTCCATCGCTCAGGAGGCCGCCTTCGTGGAGACCTCCTGCGATCTGCAGGTAACATCGTAAATAATATGTTAATCTAAGATTCTTTTCACTTGCAGGTGTTGAATTCTTCTAAAATAAATGTTTTACATAAAAGTTGATCATGCCCCAAAGCTAGGCTTGGAAATGCTAATAAAAGTGCCCAAGTGGATAAAAGAACTAAGCTTTTACGTTTTTGTTTGACTGCAGTATCAGTTCACACATGGTACACATAAACATATTGTAAAACTTTTCTTTGTGCACCTTTTTTACTTGTATTATAGAAATCATCCCAACTACACCTCCACTGCTGGAGCTGGGCCTTTAATTCTGTAGAAGTTTGCTTTCTTTACCCATGCTGGCCATAAGTTTGCTTTCTTTACCCATGCTGGCCATAAGTTTTTATATTATATATTTTTTTAATCTACATATTATTCTGTGTCGGCCTCTTCAAGGGATCTTGCAGTATATAATTATTTACATAATGTTTTTATTATTATTTGATTTACAGAATTTAATTAATTGTGGAGAACCATAAATTTGACTACATGTATAGGATTTTCCTGTGCTGTAAACTCGCATATACCCTTATTGTTTGGACCATATTGGTGCTTAAACACAATTCATAACTGAGTTGGTATTCACCAAATTTCAAGTTTGAAAGATTTTTTTTGACGAAATACGAAAAAGGGTAGGTATGAAAGAAAGCATAGGGACAAAAATAAGGAAAGGCATGCTACGATGGTTCGGGCATGTTGAAAGGATGAATGCAGAGAGATTGACGAACCAGATATATAATGCGAAAGTCGTGGGTAAAAGAGGCCCTGGCAGACCTAGACTCACATATTACGACCAAATTAATAAAACAATAGCTGAAGGTGCGTTGAAAAGCCATCGAAACAAAAGGGCATGTATGAAGAGGTTGATGAATGTCGAAGAAGCGAAAGAGGTATGTCGTGACCGTGACAAGTGGCGCTTAATTGTCTCTGCCTACCCCGCAAGGGATTTGGCGTGAAGATATGTATGTATGTATGTATTTTATAATTTATGTGGAAATTCTGTACATGTAGTCAAATGTATTTTCCATAATTATTTAAATTACAGCCAATGTCAAAAAAAGAAGTCCACCTTTGATTAACAAATTGTGTGTTGTGCAGGGCCAGGAGTGTCTCCGCCTCTGTGCGGGTCCCGATGCGGACTGGCTGCTCCTCAGCACCACCTCGGGGGCCCTGCTCCGGGTGTGGTGCGGGGCTCGGCAGGGCAGACACCAGGTGCAGGCGGCCGGGCTGCGCGCGCCGGGACAGGCCCGGGGAACTCTCGCCGGGCTCGGCCGGAGGGTCTCGCAACTCTTCTTCCAGCCTGCCCAACCCGACACGGTGACTACTCGCATGCTCCAACATTTTGCATGTCGGAATGTTATTTAATAAATGTAGTATATCAGATTTATAGGAAAATATACTGTCAATTTAGTCATATTTTCGTATACTGAAAGCTATGATATATTCATATACTGAAAGACTATATTTTTCGAATGTAAACATGCAAAGTTCCACAACCCTCTAAAGGACCGATGAGTGCCCTTCAATAGAAATTCAACAACAAAGCTCATTATCATTCCGGACTCAAGACATATTCAAGCCCCCAACTGTAAATTCTCTTAAAAACAAACTGGACAAGTACTAATAATATCAAATAATTTATAAATCAAACCCGGTACCTCCGTCCATTTAGGGTCGGAGGTACCGGGTTTGATTCCTGCTCGGAACACAATAATATCTATTCATTTATATTTAAATAAATATTTGATTTATATATTATATATATTTATAAAATAGAATATGCATAATATATAGCCAAAGTATATGTGTTACATTACATGTGTACCAGCAATCAACTGTTTTCGTCAGCTGTTTTTATTTGAAATTATTGTGATATTTATAGTATTACTTACTTTAATAGTATTTATAGCTAATTGAATTAAATATTCATTCCCTAATATTGTTTCAGTATCCTTGAACGGATGAAGGAATTTCATATGTACCAACGGTCTACCTTACGGCATTATGTTCGTCGATTGTAAATTACAATCATTGCAGCCCCTAGGACACAGAGTAGTAGACCTTCACTGTTGGAGATGGGCCTTCCAGACATTTCTGAAGAATTGGCCTCGCGTTGGTAATAGTGGAACCGGGACCGATGGCATAAAGTGCTCTCCTCACGGGAACGGTGGTGTTGTAAATTAATGAAAAATGCACACAAGAAAAGTGTATTTCTCATTGGGACAGGGCGGGGGTTTAAAGCTTCCTTACACCGAGACACTACAGGTATTAAAATTACAATAAGTAATAAATTAATAAAATATTGTGTATTCCAGCGGCTGGTGGGGGCCGTGGTGCTGGGGGCCCTGGTGGGGCTGGTGGGGCGCGGCGCCGTGCTGCAGCTCTGGGGCTGCGTCCCTGCACAGGAACACGATCTGCGGCGGCTCTTACCGGGTCAGTCTCCCCTCACTACAGTAGTATAGCTTATACATCAGTCAGGCTGTGTGACGTCATCATCAGGCTACGACATAGCCTATAGGCTGACCACTATATCACACGGGTGAGGCCAGGTCGAACGGCTAGTTATTTCTTATTTTGTCTGGGAAACTTCAGAATTTGATTAAAGTTGTTTGTGTGGTAATTTAATTTTAAGCTTATATGTGAAAACCTTAATAGTTCTTAGGTAATTTACTGTTTAATATCTTAATTAATTTTATGTTTTAATCATTTAGTTTAATGTTTAATTAAATTAGCAACCACTATCTTTGCAACAACATATGAATAAAAACCTAGATTTGTTGTACGATCTATCGATATACGTCCATAAAACGCGCTGATTGCAGGCGCAGCAAATATTATGTATTAGGTACTTATTAAAAATAAATTAGTCGTTTAACAACACTCAACCTGTCTGGTCATTTGCATCTTCCCTAGCATTAGCAGAATCCAATCTGTAGCAGTGATCAGGCAACACCAGCATTTGGGCAGCAGTCCGTACATTTGTTGTTTTTTACTGTTCTGTGTCCGTGTCTCTCTTACCAATGTATTTCCCGCAGGAGAGTTGGGAGGAGCGGAGCTGGAGTGTGTGTATGTGCGAGAGAGCGGACCGTCCTCCCTGCTGCTACTGCTGGCCGCGCCCGCCACCGACCATCACTCCAGATATGTGCTCGGTGAGACACCATTACACACCCCACAGCACTACTGCTGGCCGCGCCCGCCACCGACCATCACTCCAGATATGTGCTCGGTGAGACACCATTACACACCCCACAGCACTACTGCTGGCCGCGCCCGCCACCGACCATCACTCCAGATATGTGCTCGGTGAGACACCATTACACACCCCACAGCACTACTGCTGGCCGCGCCCGCCAACGACCATCACTCCAGATATGTGCTCGGTGAGACACCATTACACACCCCGCAGCACTACTGCTGGCCGCGCCCGCCACCGACCATCACTCCAGATATGTGCTCGGTGAGACACCATTACACACCCCGCAGCACTACTGCTGGCCGCGCCCGCCACCGACCATCACTCCAGATATGTGCTCGGTGAGACACCATTACACACCCCACAGCACTACTGCTGGCCGCGCCCGCCAACGACCATCACTCCAGATATGTGCTCGGTGAGACACCATTACACACCCCGCAGCACTACTGCTGGCCGCGCCCGCCACCGACCATCACTCCAGATATGTGCTCGGTGAGACACCATTACACACCCCACAGCACTACTGCTGGCCGCGCCCGCCAACGACCATCACTCCAGATATGTGCTCGGTGAGACACCATTACACACCCCGCAGCACTACTGCTGGCCGCGCCCGCCACCGACCATCACTCCAGATATGTGCTCGGTGAGACACCATTACACACCCCGCAGCACTACTGCTGGCCGCGCCCGCCACCGACCATCACTCCAGATATGTGCTCGGTGAGACACCATTACACACCCCGCAGCACTACTGCTGGCCGCGCCCGCCACCGACCATCACTCCAGATATGTGCTCGGTGAGACACCATTACACACCCCGCAGCACTACTGCTGGCCGCGCCCGCCACCGACCATCTCTCCAGATATGTGCTCGGTGAGACACCATTACACACCCCGCAGCACTACTGCTGGCCGCGCCCGCCACCGACCATCACTCCAGATATGTGCTTGGTGAGACACCATTACACACCCCGCAGCACTACTGCTGGCCGCGCCCGCCACCGCCCATCTCTCCAGATATGTGCTCGGTGAGACACCATTACACACCCCGCAGCACTACTGCTGGCCGCGCCCGCCACCGACCATCTCTCCAGATATGTGCTCGGTGAGACACCATTACACACCCCGCAGCACTACTGCTGGCCGCGCCCGCCACCGACCATCTCTCCAGATTTGTGCTCGGTGAGACACCATTACACACCCCGCAGCACTACTGCTGGCCGCGCCCGCCACCGACCATCACTCCAGATATGTGCTCGGTGAGACACCATTACACACCCCGCAGCACTACTGCTGGCCGCGCCCGCCACCGACCATCACTCCAGATATGTGCTTGGTGAGACACCATTACACACCCCGCAGCACTACTGCTGGCCGCGCCCGCCACCGCCCATCTCTCCAGATATGTGCTCGGTGAGACACCATTACACACCCCGCAGCACTACTGCTGGCCGCGCCCGCCACCGACCATCTCTCCAGATATGTGCTCGGTGAGACACCATTACACACCCCGCAGCACTACTGCTGGCCGCGCCCGCCACCGACCATCTCTCCAGATTTGTGCTCGGTGAGACACCATTACACACCCCGCAGCACTACTGCTGGCCGCGCCCGCCACCGACCATCTCTCCAGATATGTGCTCGGTGAGACACCATTACACACCCCGCAGCACTACTGCTGGCCGCGCCCGCCACCGACCATCTCTCCAGATTTGTGCTCGGTGAGACACCATTACACACCCCGCAGCACTACTGCTGGCCGCGCCCGCCACCGACCATCTCTCCAGATATGTGCTCGGCGCTATACTACTAGTACTATATGGTTGTATATGTGTGTTCCAGCTGAGTTCTGTGTGTCTCCCCCCGCGGCCCCCCGAGTGACCTGGCTGAGCTCGTGCGCCTTCCGTCCGCGCGGGGAGGTGCGGGCCCTCTCTCTGGGGGGCGCCGCGGTGCTGCACTCGCACTCCGGACTCGCACGAGTATACGGTAACCGACACGCTACCTCTCTGGGCGGTGCTGCACTCGCACTCCGGACTCGCACGAGTATACGGTAACCGACACGCTACCTCTCTGGGCGGTGCTGCACTCGCACTCCGGACTCGCACGAGTATACGGTAACCGACACGCTACCTCTCTGGGCGGTGCTGCACTCGCACTCCGGACTCGCACGAGTATACGGTAACCGACACGCTACCTCTCTGGGCGGTGCTGCACTCGCACTCCGGACTCGCACGAGTATACGGTAACCGACACGCTACCTCTCTGGGCGGTGCTGCACTCGCACTCCGGACTCGCACGAGTATACGGTAACCGACACGCTACCTCTCTGGGCGGTGCTGCACTCGCACTCCGGACTCGCACGAGTATACGGTAACCGACACGCTACCTCTCTGGGCGGTGCTGCACTCGCACTCCGGACTCGCACGAGTATACGGTAACCGACACGCTACCTCTCTGGGCGGTGCTGCACTCGCACTCCGGACTCGCACGAGTATACGGTAACCGACACGCTACCTCTCTGGGCGGTGCTGCACTCGCACTCCGGACTCGCACGAGTATACGGTAACCGACACGCTACCTCTCTGGGCGGTGCTGCACTCGCACTCCGGACTCGCACGAGTATACGGTAACCGACACGCTACCTCTCTGGGCGGTCCTGCACTCGCACTCCGGACTCGCACGAGTATACGGTAACCGACACGCTACCTCTCTGGGGGATGCTGCACTCGCACTCCGGACTCGCACGAGTATACGGTAACCGACACGCTACCTCTCTGGGCGGTGCTGCACTCGCACTCCGGACTCGCACGAGTATACGGTAACCGACACGCTACCTCTCTGGGGGATGCTGCACTCGCACTCCGGACTCGCACGAGTATACGGTAACCGACACGCTACCTCTCTGGGCGGTGCTGCACTCGCACTCCGGACTCGCACGAGTATACGGTAACCGACACGCTACCTCTCTGGGGGATGCTGCACTCGCACTCCGGACTCGCACGAGTATACGGTAACCGACACGCTACCTCTCTAGGGGGTGCTGCACTCGCACTCCAAAATAGTAAAAATGTTAAATGTTTTTAGGAACTACCCCCAACGAGAAAGTGGAGATTCTGGATGTGGGAAGCGAAGGGGATAGAATACTCGGCGCAGAGGTAAGTACATCTGCCTGTAGTATAGCGATGGGATACATTCTCTCCAGCTTTGCGTTCCTACATTCGGATTACAGAAACCAGCTCCTATTTATACCCGACTGCGCGATGCAAACAAGGATCTTATATATTCGAGGATTATCGTACAGGATCCATTTTTCATCAAAAGTAACACAAAACGATTCAAAATTCCCTCGTTATTGTGACGGTTGAATAAAGTAACGCAGCACTCAAAGCGTGGTTGTTGGTGTGCTTCACTCAAAGCGTGGTTGTTGGTGTGCTTCACTCAAAGCGTGGTTGTTGGTGTGCTTCACTCAAAGCGTGGTTGTTGGTGTGCTTCACTCAAAGCGTGGTTGTTGGTGTGCTTCACTCAAAGCGTGGTTGTTGGTGTGCTTCACTCAAAGCGTGGTTGTTGGTGTGCTTCACTCAAAGCGTGGTTGTTGGTGTGCTTCACTCAAAGCGTGGTTGTTGGTTGTCGTCTGACGTTGTTTTCGAAATGATCTGCTTTTTCATCATCGTCAATTAGGTTCTCCGGTCGGTCACGGGGTTTGTTCTGTAAATCGAAATTACCAGAACCAAAACGTTGGCACCAAAAATGTACCGTGTTTTCTTTTCCAGTAGCTTCCCCATACACATCATTCATTCTTCCAGCTGTTTCTGCAGCGTTGGTGCCAGTTGGTGGAACTCGTACCCATAAATAACGCATTTTTTTTTTTTTATATCATGAACAGACCGATGTCAAAGAAAAATCTAATGGCGTGAAAACAAATGAATCACTAAATTTAAAACACAAGCCTTAATTTAAAATAAATAAGATTTTTGAATTCGACAAAACTTCAATTTCATATGTAAGGACCTAACGTTACGATTGAAAGTGGATTACTATCCATTCTCATTAAACTATTGAATGTAGGTGCACTCTCTTGTAACGTACCTACTCTTACTTCCCTCTCGCTCGCACAATCAAATACTGAGTGTACTTTTGGGAAAAGTCTCGGAAATAATATTACGGACATTTTGGAAATGTTTTCACTTTTGTATACATCATTTTAGAAAAAATATACGTCTTACCTCTATTTTGACTTAACCAAGTGTTTCGATAGGATCCTATGGCGATAAATATAAGAATAAAAAAATATTTTACTAAAATTATTCTATGATTAATATATTTCTAAAATGTCCCTAATTCTATTTCTTACAAGGTTTAATAGATTACATTTCAAAAGTACACTCCGATCCAGATCTTTATCTTCAATATCAAAAACGATCCAATAAAAATATCATTTTTGACACATTCTAAAGACATTAAATGTTGGACTAATGTAAGTTCTAAGTTCAATGGCTCACCAGTGGTACTGCTCAAACTGTAACTAATTCTGTTGTTATAACAGGTTTTATTGTGGTATGTTGCAGATAGTTAATGGTTCGGTGCTCCTGTTCAGCGCTAAACACGGTATCACCCGGCTTGTCATCCACACACAGAATAGGTCAGTTATCTCAGTTATGCTTGTATAATGTATTCTCAATGCTATGCAGTTTGATACGCAAGCTCGGAGGAACAGAACCTCACAGCCCCTACTACACAGGCCAAGCTCTCCACTGCCTAAGGCTGACCAGACGGGTTGGGGAGGGTCTGATTTCAATTTTTTATGACAATGTCATGGGGACCGACGGGGTTAACATGCTTTCAGATACACTGGAACGGTGGTGTTGTAAATCTATGACAGATGTACCTAAGTGTATTTCTTATTGGTATATGCCAGGGTTCAAACCCACCATTTAGAATGTAAACCTTTCTTACAACCGAGCCACCACTACAATATACAATTTCAAACCTAAATTTTCAAGTCACCGTAATCCCCTAATTGGGGTGGTCACTCTCAACTGTTGTTTCTCAATTTTAAGGGAAAACTTTTAAACCTGGCAACACTTGTTACTGTGTTGTTATTTGATAAGTTTTCCTTTCTCGGTTCGATTACACATTAACAGGTCACTGAAATCTGCTACGATGCAGGTCTTCTGCCAACAGCTTACTCTTTGTATTACTCTTCTTGAAATAATGTTGATGTGTACAGTTCGGCGTGCGAGTCCCCCCTGGAGTCCCCGAGCTTGTCCGACATGTACGACGGAAACCTCTCCTTCTACGAGGTGGACCCGCAACAGGTATGTATATGTCCACACCAGTACGCAGTCCTCTTCTGACGCAAACAATAATGGCAAAACATAAGGGTTAAGTATTAGAATTTATATAATCTCACGCATTTACTGTGAAGTTAAAAGATGTACAAACACGTGACTGATATTAATATTAACGTCAATACGATAATTGGTCAAAACTAACGGTATCTGGAAGTAATGATTACGATGAGCTAACGGAATCGATCAATATTTATTTAGAAAATCAGCAGCATACCAAAGTTTTTTGATAATGGATGACATCTCCAGGTGGATCTGGTGACTACGGACGCGTTTGGTAAACTGAAGACCGCCTTCCTGTACCACATTCGCCGAGACCCCGTCTCCTGTCAGAGAGTGCTCGGCGAACTGTTCGCGAGCGGCGGAGAACATCACAACGAGCACCTCTTCCACACCACCGTGCTGACCGTGGCCCGAGACATACTGGACGACATCCCGGCGGGGGACCCGAGGTAACTGGATATTATATATCTGCTGCAACATATGTGATCTTACTAAACGTTTGTGTCGTGCGTTTGCAGATGGAAGCAGCCGGCCGGCGCGGGGGTCTCTCTGGGCAGCTCGGGCGCGCTCCAGGTGGGGGACCAGCTCGCAGACAAGACGCGGGCGCTCTCCTTGCTGCACCGCTTCGTGAGGAGGGAGGCCGCACACTACACCACAGGTAACTCTACGTTCGGTGGGGCGCGCTCCAGGTGGGGGACCAGCTCGCAGACAAGACGCGGGCGCTCTCCTTGCTGCACCGCTTCGTGAGGAGGGAGGCCGCACACTACACCACAGGTAACTCTACGTTCGGGGGGGCGCGCGCCAGGTGGGGGACCAGCTCGCAGACAAGACGCGGGCGCTCTCCTTGCTGCACCGCTTCGTGAGGAGGGAGGCCGCACACTACACCACAGGTAACTCTACGTTCGGGGGGGCGCGCTCCAGGTGGGGGACCAGCTCGCAGACAAGACGCGGGCGCTCTCCTTGCTGCACCGCTTCGTGAGGAGGGAGGCCGCACACTACACCACAGGTAACTCTACGTTCGGGGGGGCGCGCTCCAGGTGGGGGACCAGCTCGCAGACAAGACGCGGGCGCTCTCCTTGCTGCACCGCTTCGTGAGGAGGGAGGCCGCACACTACACCACAGGTAACTCTACGTTCGGGGGGGCGCGCTCCAGGTGGGGGACCAGCTCGCAGACAAGACGCGGGCGCTCTCCTTGCTGCACCGCTTCGTGAGGAGGGAGGCCGCACACTACACCACAGGTAACTCTACGTTCGGGGGGGCGCGCTCCAGGTGGGGGACCAGCTCGCAGACAAGACGCGGGCGCTCTCCTTGCTGCACCGCTTCGTGAGGAGGGAGGCCGCACACTACACCACAGGTAACTCTACGTTCGGGGGGGCGCGCTCCAGGTGGGGGACCAGCTCGCAGACAAGACGCGGGCGCTCTCCTTGCTGCACCGCTTCGTGAGGAGGGAGGCCGCACACTACACCACAGGTAACTCTACGTTCGGGGGGGCGCGCTCCAGGTGGGGGACCAGCTCGCAGACAAGACGCGGGCGCTCTCCTTGCTGCACCGCTTCGTGAGGAGGGAGGCCGCACACTACACCACAGGTAACTCTACGTTCGGGGGGGCGCGCTCCAGGTGGGGGACCAGCTCGCAGACAAGACGCGGGCGCTCTCCTTGCTGCACCGCTTCGTGAGGAGGGAGGCCGCACACTACACCACAGGTAACTCTACGTTCGGGGGGGCGCGCTCCAGGTGGGGGACCAGCTCGCAGACAAGACGCGGGCGCTCTCCTTGCTGCACCGTTTCCTTTCCAGAGAGCACCATGTCCCTGCTGGAGCGGGAGCTGTGTGCGCCGGCGGAGAGTACCTGGGTGTAGTGGACGTTTCCTTTCCAGAGAGCACCATGTCCCTGCTGGAGCGGGAGCTGTGTGCGCCGGCGGAGAGTACCTGGGTGTAGTGGACGTTTCCTTTCCAGAGAGCACCATGTCCCTGCTGGAGCGGGAGCTGTGTGCGCCGGCGGAGAGTACCTGGGTGTAGTGGACGTTTCCTTTCCAGAGAGCACCATGTCCCTGCTGGAGCGGGAGCTGTGTGCGCCGGCGGAGAGTACCTGGGTGTAGTGGACGTTTCCTTTCCAGAGAGCACCATGTCCCTGCTGGAGCGGGAGCTGTGTGCGCCGGCGGAGAGTACCTGGGTGTAGTGGACGTTTCCTTTCCAGAGAGCACCATGTCCCTGCTGGAGCGGGAGCTGTGTGCGCCGGCGGAGAGTACCTGGGTGTAGTGGACGTTTCCTTTCCAGAGAGCACCATGTCCCTGCTGGAGCGGGAGCTGTGTGCGCCGGCGGAGAGTACCTGGGTGTAGTGGACGTTTCCTTTCCAGAGAGCACCATGTCCCTGCTGGAGCGGGAGCTGTGTGCGCCGGCGGAGAGTACCTGGGTGTAGTGGACGTTTCCTTTCCAGAGAGCACCATGTCCCTGCTGGAGCGGGAGCTGTGTGCGCCGGCGGAGAGTACCTGGGTGTAGTGGACGTTTCCTTTCCAGAGAGCACCATGTCCCTGCTGGAGCGGGAGCTGTGTGCGCCGGCGGAGAGTACCTGGGTGTAGTGGACGTTTCCTTTCCAGAGAGCACCATGTCCCTGCTGGAGCGGGAGCTGTGTGCGCCGGCGGAGAGTACCTGGGTGTAGTGGACGTTTCCTTTCCAGAGAGCACCATGTCCCTGCTGGAGCGGGAGCTGTGTGCGCCGGCGGAGAGTACCTGGGTGTAGTGGACGTTTCCTTTCCAGAGAGCACCATGTCCCTGCTGGAGCGGGAGCTGTGTGCGCCGGCGGAGAGTACCTGGGTGTAGTGGACGTTTCCTTTCCAGAGAGCACCATGTCCCTGCTGGAGCGGGAGCTGTGTGCGCCGGCGGAGAGTACCTGGGTGTAGTGGACGTTTCCTTTCCAGAGAGCACCATGTCCCTGCTGGAGCGGGAGCTGTGTGCGCCGGCGGAGAGTACCTGGGTGTAGTGGACGTTTCCTTTCCAGAGAGCACCATGTCCCTGCTGGAGCGGGAGCTGTGTGCGCCGGCGGAGAGTACCTGGGTGTAGTGGACGTTTCCTTTCCAGAGAGCACCATGTCCCTGCTGGAGCGGGAGCTGTGTGCGCCGGCGGAGAGTACCTGGGTGTAGTGGACGTTTCCTTTCCAGAGAGCACCATGTCCCTGCTGGAGCGGGAGCTGTGTGCGCCGGCGGAGAGTACCTGGGTGTAGTGGACGTTTCCTTTCCAGAGAGCACCATGTCCCTGCTGGAGCGGGAGCTGTGTGCGCCGGCGGAGAGTACCTGGGTGTAGTGGACGTTTCCTTTCCAGAGAGCACCATGTCCCTGCTGGAGCGGGAGCTGTGTGCGCCGGCGGAGAGTACCTGGGTGTAGTGGACGTTTCCTTTCCAGAGAGCACCATGTCCCTGCTGGAGCGGGAGCTGTGTGCGCCGGCGGAGAGTACCTGGGTGTAGTGGACGTTTCCTTTCCAGAGAGCACCATGTCCCTGCTGGAGCGGGAGCTGTGTGCGCTGGCCGAGAGACTGGCGGCGGCGTCGTGCCTGGCCTCCCTCCGCGCGGGGTCGGGAGTGCTGGCGGAGGTGCTGGACTCCTCCATCTGCGAGGTGGTGAGCAGCTCGGAGGAGGAGTGGAGTGTGGAGCGCGCGCTCTCGGGAGGAGTGCTGTCTCCGGCGGACGTGGTGTTCCGCAGAGTGTCCGGGATCTGGCGACTGCTGGCACACCTCCCGCTCCGGAGAGACCCCACCTCCGCACTCGCCGTCTTCACGGTAACTATACTATATGTCCCTATTTTTAATTGGCAATTGAGTGTATAAATTTAAACAAAATTAAAATACTTTAATTAAAATGAATACCGTATGTATAAGCTCTTTATGTAAAAACTTTGCAAGTAAAATCTATACATATTGAAACTATTTATATTAAATCTATACATATTGAAACTATTTATATTAAATCTATACATATTGAAACTATTTATATTAAATCTATACATATTGAAACTATTTATATTAAATCTATACATATTGAAACTATCATCATCACGACTGTTTCCGTGAAGCGTATTCACATTTAGCCAACTTTATTGACCGGCCCGTCATGACAAGTGGCAAGCTCGGCGATGTCTCCAAGGAGAGGAATATCACAAATAAATTAAATGTATTTATTTATATCCATAAATATTTTTGTGTCCCGACCAGGAGTCGAACCCGGTACCTCCGAGTCTAAATCCACAGACTTAACCGCTAGACCACGGAAGGAGTTTAAAAAAAAAAAAAAGTCAATGTACTATACCTGGTTTTAGTCTGTCCTGGGTGCCGTGAGCAAGTGTCGGGCCGCCTGGGGAGGCGGGGACGGGGCCGGGGAAGGCGGGGAGAGGCCGGGCTGGGCGGGGGAACGCGGGCCGGGGGGACTCCGGGACACCGCGCTCGCCATGCACAAGGAGTTCTTCACGTCAGTACATCCGGTTCTGTTATACTTGTCCCCGACTTTAGGAAATATTCTCATGATATGATATTACATAGAATCATTGTAGCGGTTATTTTATTTTATTTGGGTAACTCACAGCTAATACAATAGATTAAATACTATGATAATGACTACAAGCTAATTAAGAGTTACCACACATAACAAAAATACAAGCAAAAAAGAAAACCAAAAGCAATAAAAACTAAACCAAAAATAGTTACTCATTCATTTAGAGTTACGAAATTGGAAATTATTTTGCTCCTCACGGAATAAATGCTATCACAAAATAAGTCAATGTCTAAATTGTGAGTTAGTAAGTTAAACAACGATACTGCTCTAGGTATATATCTATTTTGCCTGTAATTGCTATGAGCATGAGGTACACATAGCAGGTCTGAAGTACGCAAGCAACGGACGGATGTCCTAAGACCAATCATATCTAATGATTCTGGACAGTCAATGATACCTCTGGCAATCTTAATGAGAAAAGTCAGGTCAGCTACATCGCGTCTGATCGAAAGAGGGAGGACGTGATATTTTATACAACGCTGTTCATAAGTAAGACCAGGTAATTTAAATTTATAACTGAGAAATCGAGTAAATTTTCTCTGGATTTGTTCAATCTTACTTATGTAAATATTATAGCGTGGGTTCCATACCTGACAAGCATACTCCAGGTGGCTTCGGACATACGCGCAGTACAATACCTTGACAGTTTTCATTTTCGTAAATGACTTAGACATACGCATAATAAAGCCTAGGGCTTTGTTAGCTTTCATAATTATGGAATATACATGACTATCAAAATTTAATTTACTGTCATGTACTACGCCTAGGTCTTTAGTCTCTACGACTGTTAAAATAATTTCTCCATTGATTTTATATGTAGAATTGTACCCATTAATTTTGCGAGAGAAACTGATTGAGAAGCATTTTGAAGGATTTAAATTTAATTTGTTGGAGAGACAATAAGCACTCAACCTAGAGAGATCATCCTGAAGTTTGGCTTCATCAGTTGAATCGTTACAGACTCTAAATTTTTTTATATCATCTGCAAAAATAAGAAACCTGGAATTAACAAAACAGGAATCGATGTCATGAATGAAGAGAATGAATAATAATGGGCCTAATAAAGACCCCTGTGGAACGCCAGAAGGGATTACCGCCCATGCTGATGTATAGCCGTTCAGGACAACTGCCTGCGATCTATTTTTGACGTAAGACGAAAACCATCTAAATAAGTCACCCCTAATGCCAACTGCCAGAAGTTTCCGGAGCAATAACATGTGATCAATGCGGTCAAATGCTTTTGTATAGTCGGTATATATTGTGTCAATTTGGTTGCCCATATGCATCTGATCAGTCACATAATCATTAAAGACAGTGAGGTTGGTTACTGTGGAGCGATTTCTAAGGAAGCCTAAGGCTATCATACAGTTGAATATAGACCAGCGCTCCAAAACTTTGGCAAGCAGACACAATTTAGAAATTGGCCGATAATTAGACACATCCATCTGACAGGCATAACTCCTTCGCGAAGTGATCTTTCGAATAAGATGGACACCGGAACAGACAATTCTAAAGCACAATTGATTAAAAACACAGCTGGAAGCTGGTCGGGCCCTGCCGACTTAGAGGGATCCAATTTACTAATTAATTTGAGTACAGAATCTGACGTAATGCTAATTGAGGAAATGTCGCATAATGGCACAGAACCAAGGTCGTCAAGAAGATTCTCTAGATCAGTTTGGTTGGGATCACCAGGACCATCCTGACAGTGACGCCCCTCGTAGGACATACTAGCCGGATACGACATGTTGCTTCGATTCCTTTTAGTAAACGACCAAAACATTTTAGGGTTATCTTTAATTTAATTTTCTATCCTTAACATATAGGCCTTGTAACAATCACTCTCTCACTTATGTCCGTGGATTTAGACTCGGAGGTACCGGGTTCGATTCCTGGTCGGGACACAATAATATTTAATTTATTTGTGACATTTTCCGGACATCGACGAACTTGCCACTTGTCATGATTGGCCTACAGTAAAGTTGGCTAAATGTGAATCTGCTTATTTACAAGCGTGGTTTGTGACCACCCCGAAAGGGATATGGTCGTGATGATAGTCTCTTTATTATATACCTATTGTGGGCTGATTGTTTTAAATTCCCATCGCCTATCTGTCCCAGTCGAGCAAAAAAGCTGTACCATCCTTTTGTCGAAACAGTTCAGGCCATTTCCGCCCCCCTATGACTTCGTTGTGGATATAATTAGAAGCCTGAGTTTTCACTAACCAAGCAGGCATTGTATAAACTCGGTATATTTCAAATAACATTAAATTTTAACTAGTGGTTTAGGAATCATAACTTAAAATATAAATAATTGTTGATTTATATTTTATATAAATAGATTGGTCATCGCATGAAAACACAATGTATCTCACAAGTAACACAATGTATCTCACAAGTAACACAATGTATCTCACAAGTAACACAATATTTATTAAATTAGATCGTTTAGTGCGATGGCCAACTTAATCGATTTATTTAAAATATAAATTGATAGATATTATTAGGATAGCTGATTACATAATAACTTAAGACAGAAGGTGCTTTACATGGATCTCACAACTTTTTATGGTAGAAGAACTGAGTTGCGAGACTTGGTTTTTTACAAGTTGTGTTTTTGATGGCTTACTCTTTCAATCTTGATAATAAATAATGTTGAATTGTGTAATATCTGTCCTTACAATTTGTTTGAAGGACTCCAGGCTATAGGAGTGTGGAAACGCACTGGTTGGGTTCGATAGTCTCTGTTGGTCCTTATCTTTTATTTGCACGGTTTTAATAAATAAAGATGGTCGATTTTGATGTCCATATATTTTCTGCACTCACTTGTGCACGTTCCCAACAACAAATTCCAGCCCGCTAATTATTTGATATTATACGCGTCTCGCACCGCCTGCGTGCCTCGTACTTATATAATGTACTTATAGTTAAGTTGGCAATGCAATCAGTAAACGCGATTCTGTCACAGAGCACGGTCGTTTCATTCGTTGCTCCCACACACCTGTACCTCTCCACTGCTGGATGTAAGCTGTAACTGTAACCATGGCGAGAGCTCGTCCTCAGACCTCAGGTGCCGGAGTTCTCTCGTGTACGCTACATCTCATGATCGTTCCAGGTCCGCCCTGCCGCAGCTGTCGGGGTCCGCGCGTGCCCTGGGACTGCACCACGCAGAGCTGCTGACCCGCCACGTGCTGGCCGACAGCCTGCACGAGGAGGACTACCGGCAGCTCTGTCGGGACCTCATCCAGCCCTTCGGTGAGCGATATCTAATGGTTAGATCTGGGACTGCACCACGCAGAGCTGCTGGCCGACAGCCTGCACGAGGAGGACTACCGGCAGCTCTGTCGGGACCTCATCCAGCCCTTCGGTGAGCGATATCTAATGGTTAGATCTGGGACTGCACCACGCAGAGCTGCTGGCCGACAGCCTGCACGAGGAGGACTACCGGCAGCTCTGTCGGGACCTCATCCAGCCCTTCGGTGAGCGATATCTAATGGTTAGATCTGGGACTGCACCACGCAGAGCTGCTGGCCGACAGCCTGCACGAGGAGGACTACCGGCAGCTCTGTCGGGACCTCATCCAGCCCTTCGGTGAGCGATATCTTATGGTTAGATCTGGGACTGCACCACGCAGAGCTGCTGGCCGACAGCCTGCACGAGGAGGACTACCGGCAGCTCTGTCGGGACCTCATCCAGCCCTTCGGTGAGCGATATCTAATGGTTAGATCTGGGACTGCACCACGCAGAGCTGCTGGCCGACAGCCTGCACGAGGAGGACTACCGGCAGCTCTGTCGGGACCTCATCCAGCCCTTCGGTGAGCGATATCTAATGGTTAGATCTGGGACTGCACCACGCAGAGCTGCTGGCCGACAGCCTGCACGAGGAGGACTACCGGCAGCTCTGTCGGGACCTCATCCAGCCCTTCGGTGAGCGATATCTAATGGTTAGATCTGGGACTGCACCACGCAGAGCTGCTGGCCGACAGCCTGCACGAGGAGGACTACCGGCAGCTCTGTCGGGACCTCATCCAGCCCTTCGGTGAGCGATATCTAATGGTTAGATCTGGGACTGCACCACGCAGAGCTGCTGGCCGACAGCCTGCACGAGGAGGACTACCGGCAGCTCTGTCGGGACCTCATCCAGCCCTTCGGTGAGCGATATCTAATAATTCCAAACATATTTGTCAAATATGACAGCAACTCAGATTGTCATCAAACACGTTTGATCGTAGACAGGGGGCTTTAATTCTAATTTGTTTATTTGCTATAAATATTTACTGTAGGTATATGGTTAGTAAGTTCGCTCTGCATATTGAAGCCATTGTTGAGGCATGATTAAATTAATAATTGATAAAACGAATGTCGGTATGTGTCCCCCAGTGGAGTGCTCGGAGGTGTCCCGCGCGTGCCAGCTGGCGGAGGAGGCCCGCGAGTTCCCGCTGCTGGTGGAGCTGTGCGTCACCGCGGGCGGGACCGACACGCTGCTGCACTACGTACAGAAGTATCCGCAGGAGGTAACCTGTTGTGGGGAATGGAGAACCCTACATCATTCATAGTTCAAGTAATTCAGGACGAGGGGAGATACAATTGAGACATTTAAAATTCTAACTGATAGTGATATTTCCCCGTCGTGATCACTCAATTAAATTGATGAGAAAATCCAGCAACGCAAATGTGAAATATCACCTCATAATGGATATGTAAATATGTGGAATAAAATACCAGATGACACATCGAAGTCCCCAACTGTAAACACTTTTAAAAACAACCTGAACAAGTGGCGAGTGACGATAGACTGTAAAGTATAGTATCATCACGACCCTTTCCCTTTCGGGGTGGTCAGAAACCACGCTTATGAATAAGCGGATTCACATTTAGCTAACTTTACTATAGACCAATCATGACAAGTGGCAAGCTCGTCGATGTAGACTGACTCCCGTATTCTAAGACATTTCCTCGACGACTCCTCCACTCAAAATTTCCTTCCAGATGTCAAACGAAAATGATGTCTCTTTTGTTACGATTAAAGTTAAAAATAGAGCCGAGACAATAGTTTTATATTGAAGGTCCGCGTCCCCAGGAGCTGGCCCGCCTCGCGTGCGTCCGGCTGGCGGCCCGGCCCGGCCCCGCCTGGGCGCGGCTGGTGGCGCTGGCAGGCCCCCTGGCGGGCCCCCTGGACGCCTGGGCGCCCTCTGCGCCGCGGCCGCTGGGCGTCCTGCTGCGCCTGCAGGGGGGCGCCCGCGGCGAGGCGGCCGAGCTGCTGAAGGAGATGGCGGAGACGGAAGGAGACGTCGGGAGACTGCTGGTACACTAAACTATCACTGTCCGGTGCATAACTATTTATTGTGAGAAAGAACAAAAAATCTCGAAATATTAAATAATTTTGAGATAATTTCGTGATCTACAACTTTATCTAATCTATTTTAGGATGAAACTTGCCAATTCGGTAATGACCGAAGAAATTTAACGATTGTAACATAGAAAAATATAAAAGCGCCATCTTACGGTGTATTTATGAACTAAATAAATATCAAATCAATCATTGGAGTTTAATAAAATAGATATTCGACGGAAATAATCAGCAATTATATATCCGACGGCAAGATCGATTAAACAGTAGTTTGTAAATCCAAAATACAATCAAATATTAACGTATTTAGATTTTCAAAATTATAAGAAATATTTAGGAAACTCAATTTATATATGTTTAAAAGTTAAAACGTTGGACCATTTGCGGGTCCACATGGCTTTAAGTTTGCTTCAGCTAGACGCCGCCGCGCCCCCTCACTGTACACGTGCTCAGAATGCTCCCTCCAGTACGTAGAAGTTTTGACTTCAACAGCCGTTTGAAATCGCTGTGCCAACATTGTTGTCACCACATATCGCCCCCCCGGCATGTTTTTAATGGAATTTGATCAGAATAATGAATTTCTTCCCAAAGAATCTCATATTTATATGATAGAACAAAAACAAATGGTATCAAATTTGTTGTTCAAATTTTAAAATTCGATATTATGGTTTTTAATACAATCACCAAAAAGAAATAAAAAGGTTTTACTGCTTCCCATATATGTAATGAAATAAACTTAATTTAGTTTTTATTTTAAAAGGATTGCTCAAATATTTTAAAAGTTATCGCATTTTTTATAACCGATACGTTTTCTTTGCGGCCCAGTGTATCTTTGCGGCCCAGTGTATCTTTGCGGCCCAGTGTATCTAGAATTTTATTTATTTTATTATAGAGATACGGAGAAAGGAATGTTGCTTCATTATTTGAGTATTTTGTATTAAACTCTTCTTCTGAGACAGCGGGTAGCAATATCACTTGCAGCAATCCTACTGTGTGTCCCCAGACCGCGGCGTCCCTCGGCAAGCTGTGCGCGCTGTCGGTCTCCCGGCCGGAGCTCGGCCTGGTGTCCGCGCTGGACCGGCGGCTGGCCCTGGCGGAGCAGCACCGCCGCGTGCCGCCCCCCGTGCGGGAGCGAGCCCTGCGCTACGTGCACGAGCCGGAGGAGCTGCTGCAGGTACGTGTCAGACCTTCGGGACAACGAGGCTAAAGGGACTGTGTACTTGTTATGGCGTCATACAGAGTTGTCGCTAAATGGAAAGAAATCAGAATTGGAAGACAAGCTAAATCGTAAACATTTCGAATTCTAACAGGAAGGTAACTGTCCCCATCTAGCCAAAGTGTTTAGGTTTAACACAATGATATTTCCTTGTCATCATAGAATGAAACTAATGAGAAAATCCAGCAATACAAATGTAGGACATCACTTCATGAAGAACAGAGTTGTAAATATGTGGAACAAAATACCAGATGACACATCGAAGTCCCCAACTGTAAACACTTTTAAAAACAACCTGGACAAGTGGCGAGTGACGATAGACATAGACTATAGTGATAACTGACTATTTTATGAACTTTATACCAGTGCTTGATATAGGATAGAATATCAGCAATGCGCTGCGAGACTAATAATAATAAACCAACCGAAGCCAATTGATTTCGACGCTTTAGGGAATTTTGTCGTTAAATCGAGTGACGTTACATGGAGTTTACACTGTTTTAATAAAATTACATACATATATACTACATAGTCGGTGATGGCTTTTAAACAAAAACTTCTTTACGATGCTCCTTAACCTAGTACCTTATACTTGGTCTCGGAAACTAGATCAGGACATTCAATTAACACCGTTCGCGTAGGGAAAACGTTTCTGGACCCGTTCCATTCTGTCACTGTGTATGCCAGTATGTATACACGGGATTCCAAGCCGTGATGCAGTATTCCAGTGTGCTCCCAACATACGCGTTGTATAAAATCTTCAGTGTTTAACAATTCCTGAACGCTCAAGCATTGCGTTTAACAAAGCCAAGAGCCCTGTTCGCCTTTCTGATGGTCTTGTCAATGAGCTTATTAAATTTCATCAAGTGGTCCACCTGGACGCCGAGATCGCCGATCGATGGCTCCTCTTTAAGATACGAATTGCCGATAGTGTAACCAAATGACGTAGGAGAGCGCTTACGAGAAAATTTCAAATGATTACATTTTGCGGTGTTGCATGTCATGCGATTGGAAATTTAGGTACATCACAACCGACGGTGGAGGATAACTATATATTTATGTAAGTTATCCTCGAGCTTCAAATATTAGAATAATCGCTATTATATATATATATATATATTAGACTATATAATAAATTACCAAAACCTGTAACAGAATTAGGGGAAACTAAATTTAAAAGTAGTATTAAGAAAATTCTAATTGCAAAAGCATATTATAAAATTAATGATTTTATTAATGACAAAGATGTGTGGAATATTGCCGCTCTGCAAAGATTAGAGAATTAGTTAATAGCACATTAGGTTCTTTTTTAATAATCTGTTTTTATTTTTGATTTATAAATATTTTGAATGTAACAATTAGTTACTAATACATTATTGACTAATTAGTAAATACTGTTTATTGTGATACAGTAATATTTTTTATTACCTTATTATTATAATATAATTATTTTTTATGTAACATTTAGTTACTATTATGTATTTATTATTTTATTAACTAATATATAAGTTTGTTAACGGAATTGCACGGCAACATTTGGGTACTTAGGAAGTAATTGTTATGTTTAGCTTGTGTGTGTCTCGAAGGTCATTCTTAGTGTTCAGGTTCTCATGGTGTGGCGTGTCCGGTGGTCGCCCCTTCCTTAGAAGGTCATTGCAGTGGTGGCACGTGTGTCGGGTCCCGGTCCGCACCCTAAGGGCCTGGTTGAGCGGGGGGATGGCTGGCACATGCGTTATGTCCGTGATCGGGTGCTGCTGTGGGGGCCTGGGACCTCTGCCGAACACGTTCAATTTATTGTTCTTAAATTAACAGAGGTTTTTGCGTTTTATCGACTTTCGGGTTGCACATAGGCATGTAGTCTACCTTAATTCTGACTTGCCTGGTGGGTTACTGCTGTACCAGGTATTGTTTTCTCATAGGTACTGATAACTAAATTTAAAAGGTTATTAATTGATCGTTGTGGTGCAGTTCTGTATATGTTTTATTTTGTAAATCTGATATAGCTGAGTTTTCCTTGCAGATTCCTTTCTCAGTCAGATTAAACATTAACAGGTCACTGGAATTTGCTAAGCTGCTGGTCTTCTGCTAACAGCTTACTTATTGGACCACTTTGCTGCTTAGTCTTCTACTAGCAGGAGTAGAATCATTCAAAATAATTAAATTAATGACGTTTCATAAATGCCTGTAATAGGTTTACGTGAATAAAGATATTTTGACTTTGACTTTGACGCTCAAGTTTGGAAGTTGTAGAATTGTTTGTCTCTAGTTGTACCTGTCTGGTGAAGCCGATCTGGACGAGTATGACTACCTGCGAGCTCTGGACATCGCCACCTACATCCAGGACGAGGACAGGCGGGATGACGTGACCCTGCAGGTAACACTTCATGTCGGACACTGAGTACCTGCGAGCTCTGGACATCGCCACCTACATCCAGGACGAGGACAGGCGGGATGACGTGACCCTGCAGGTAACACTTCATGTCGGACACTGAGTACCTGCGAGCTCTGGACATCGCCACCTACATCCAGGACGAGGACAGGCGGGATGACGTGACCCTGCAGGTAACACTTCATGTCGGACACTGAGTACCTGCGAGCTCTGGACATCGCCACCTACATCCAGGACGAGGACAGGCGGGATGACGTGACCCTGCAGGTAACACTTCATGTCGGACACTGAGTACCTGCGAGCTCTGGACATCGCCACCTACATCCAGGACGAGGACAGGCGGGATGACGTGACCCTGCAGGTAACACTTCATGTCGGACACTGAGTACCTGCGAGCTCTGGACATCGCCACCTACATCCAGGACGAGGACAGGCGGGATGACGTGACCCTGCAGGTAACACTTCATGTCGGACACTGAGTACCTGCGAGCTCTGGACATCGCCACCTACATCCAGGACGAGGACAGGCGGGATGACGTGACCCTGCAGGTAACACTTCATGTCGGACACTGAGTACCTGCGAGCTCTGGACATCGCCACCTACATCCAGGACGAGGACAGGCGGGATGACGTGACCCTGCAGGTAACACTTCATGTCGGACACTGAGTACCTGCGAGCTCTGGACATCGCCACCTACATCCAGGACGAGGACAGGCGGGATGACGTGACCCTGCAGGTAACACTTCATGTCGGACACTGAGTACCTGCGAGCTCTGGACATCGCCACCTACATCCAGGACGAGGACAGGCGGGATGACGTGACCCTGCAGGTAACACTTCATGTCGGACACTGAGTACCTGCGAGCTCTGGACATCGCCACCTACATCCAGGACGAGGACAGGCGGGATGACGTGACCCTGCAGGTAACACTTCATGTCGGACACTGAGTACCTGCGAGCTCTGGACATCGCCACCTACATCCAGGACGAGGACAGGCGGGATGACGTGACCCTGCAGGTAACACTTCATGTCGGACACTGAGTACCTGCGAGCTCTGGACATCGCCACCTACATCCAGGACGAGGACAGGCGGGATGACGTGACCCTGCAGGTAACACTTCATGTCGGACACTGAGTACCTGCGAGCTCTGGACATCGCCACCTACATCCAGGACGAGGACAGGCGGGATGACGTGACCCTGCAGGTAACACTTCATGTCGGACACTGAGTACCTGCGAGCTCTGGACATCGCCACCTACATCCAGGACGAGGACAGGCGGGATGACGTGACCCTGCAGGTAACACTTCATGTCGGACACTGAGTACCTGCGAGCTCTGGACATCGCCACCTACATCCAGGACGAGGACAGGCGGGATGACGTGACCCTGCAGGTAACACTTCATGTCGGACACTGAGTACCTGCGAGCTCTGGACATCGCCACCTACATCCAGGACGAGGACAGGCGGGATGACGTGACCCTGCAGGTAACACTTCATGTCGGACACTGAGTACCTGCGAGCTCTGGACATCGCCACCTACATCCAGGACGAGGACAGGCGGGATGACGTGACCCTGCAGGTAACACTTCATGTCGGACACTGAGTACCTGCGAGCTCTGGACATCGCCACCTACATCCAGGACGAGGACAGGCGGGATGACGTGACCCTGCAGGTAACACTTCATGTCGGACACTGAGTACCTGCGCGCTCTGGACATCGCCACCTACATCCAAGACGAGGACAGGCGGGATGACGTGACCCTGCAGGTAACACTTTATGTCGGACACTGAGTACCTGCGAGCTCTGGACATCGCCACCTACATCCAGGACGAGGACAGGCGGGATGACGTGACCCTGCAGGTAACACTTCATGTCGGACACTGAGTACCTGCGCGCTCTGGACATCGCCACCTACATCCAAGACGAGGACAGGCGGGATGACGTGACCCTGCAGGTAACACTTCATGTCGGACACTGAGTACCTGCGAGCTCTGGACATCGCCACCTACATCCAGGACGAGGACAGGCGGGATGACGTGACCCTGCAGGTAACACTTCATGTCGGACACTGAGTACCTGCGAGCTCTGGACATCGCCACCTACATCCAGGACGAGGACAGGCGGGATGACGTGACCCTGCAGGTAACACTTCATGTCGGACACTGAGTACCTGCGCGCTCTGGACATCGCCACCTACATCCAAGACGAGGACAGGCGGGATGACGTGACCCTGCAGGTAACACTTCATGTCGGACACTGAGTACCTGCGAGCTCTGGACATCGCCACCTACATCCAGGACGAGGACAGGCGGGATGACGTGACCCTGCAGGTAACACTTCATGTCGGACACTGAGTACCTGCGAGCTCTGGACATCGCCACCTACATCCAGGACGAGGACAGGCGGGATGACGTGACCCTGCAGCTAACACTTCATGTCGGACACTGAGTACCTGCGAGCTCTGGACATCGCCACCTACATCCAGGACGAGGACAGGCGGGATGACGTGACCCTGCAGGTAACACTTCATGTCGGACACTGAGTACCTGTGAGCTCTGGACATCGCCACCTACATCCAGGACGAGGACAGGCGGGATGACGTGACCCTGCAGGTAACACTTCATGTCGGACACTGAGTACCTGCGAGCTCTGGACATCGCCACCTACATCCAGGACGAGGACAGGCGGGATGACGTGACCCTGCAGGTAACACTTCATGTCGGACACTGAGTACCTGCGCGCTCTGGACATCGCCACCTACATCCAGGACGAGGACAGGCGGGATGACGTGACCCTGCAGGTAACACTTCATGTCGGACACTGAGTACCTGCGCGCTCTGGACATCGCCACCTACATCCAGGACGAGGACAGGCGGGATGACGTGATCCTGCAGGTAACACTTCATGTCGGACACTGAGTACCTGCGAGCTCTGGCTCACCGGTACGGAGTGTGTGGCCGCCCCTAACCTCACTTCTGTATCCCCAGATCTGGGTGGAGTCCATCCTGTGCGACGACTGGTCCGAATGTCGCGCAGACTCGCCCGAGCTGGAGCTGCAGCAGAAGATGTTCTTCCGATTGCTGGAACGCGCGAGACTGGTGGAGCTGGAGTCGGTGCTGCCCCCCCTGGAGGACGTGATGACGTGTCCCCGTCTCGCCGACACCCTCACTGACGCCGCCTCCTACCTCATCTCCTACGGGTACCGCCGGGTGCAGGGAGACAGGTCAGTACCGGTGGAGCCCTCTGGCGGTGACTAGCGGACTGTGCTCGGTCACTTCCTGTCGATGACGTCCCGACGCCCTCTGGCGGTGACTAGCGGACTGTGCTCGGTCACTTCCTGTCGATGACGTTCCGCCGTCCCGACGCCCTCTGGCGGTGACTAGCGGACTGTGCTCGGTCACTTCCTGTCGATGACGTCCCGACGCCCTCTGGCGGTGACTAGCGGACTGTGCTCGGTCACTTCCTGTCGATGACGTTCCGCCGTCCCGACGCCCTCTGGCGGTGACTAGCGGACTGTGCTCGGTCACTTCCTGTCGATGACGTTCCGCCGTCCCGACGCCCTCTGGCGGTGACTAGCGGACTGTGCTCGGTCACTTCCTGTCGATGACGTTCCGCCGTCCCGACGCCCTCTGGCGGTGACTAGCGGACTGTGCTCGGTCACTTCCTGTCGATGACGTTCCGCCGTCCCGACGCCCTCTGGCGGTGACTAGCGGACTGTGCTCGGTCACTTCCTGTCGATGACGTTCCGCCGTCCCGACGCCCTCTGGCGGTGACTAGCGGACTGTGCTCGGTCACTTCCTGTCGATGACGTTCCGCCGTCCCGACGCCCTCTGGCGGTGACTAGCGGACTGTGCTCGGTCACTTCCTGTCGATGACGTTCCGCCGTCCCGACGACTAGAACAATATTTAAAAATGCAACTAATAAGTTCCTGGGGTTTTGCAATATTTTTTGTGACCGGAAGTGCAGTCGTCCGGAGGTCCAGGCGTCCAGAAGTCCAGGCGTCCCAGAGACTCTTGTCTCCTGATTAAAATAATCGCTTTTTGAAAATAAAGATATTTTGATTTTAATTATGTTTTTTGAATGTATTGTTACAGGTAATGGCTACATGGCGACGCATCTCAACTATGTTTTTAAGTAATAAGTTTTTAATACAATAGGAAATATGCACCATTTCATTTTATTGTAATACAACAGATAGATTATACACGATGTACCTCGCTATTGATGATTACATCCAAAAGCGGTACATCAATATCGCGCCATCTTTGTGACGTCACAACACACTAAACAAGAATGTGGTTTGTGTATTGTTTTTGAACCCATAAAATTTTAAAAATATTTAAAAAAATATAGACTTAAGGATATTGTGAAGTCCTTCAGTAAATAAATGTTTATTCACAGATGTGTTTGTTTCATGTGACGTCACAATATTTACCTTTAATAAACCGTTTTCAAGCAGCGTTTAGTTTCTGCAAATCCAATTAATCTTGTATTTTTAAATTAAATTAACCAATTTAAATAAAAAACAACTCTTATACATTTGTTATAAAAACATCCAAACCAAAAGTAATATATTTAAGTTAGATGCATATTCCCTATTACTTAATATAAGTGTAATTGTAAGGCTTGTAATTGAGGATTTAGTTAAGTTGAGTGCCGGTGTCTGAAGGGTCGCCGTTATAGTCGACATTTAGTATGGAGTACGGCAGCCGACCTCCATTACTGAGGGTGTAACACTTGTATCCGTCTCGTTCGCACAATACAACATTATCAAAGATCATTCGAGTCTCGATGTAGTCTATTTAATTTTCCCTTTCATGTTTTTAATTTTACACAGAGAACAACATAACGGGTTTCCTGTATTTTACTAATGTATGATTAATATCAATTTAATTTCTGAGAAGTTAATAGACTACATTTTTTTCGGATTCACATTTAGCCAACTTTACTGCCGACCCGCCATGACAGGTGGCAAGCTCGGCGATGTCTCCAGCTTACCAAACTCGAATTAAATCTTAATCTTAATTAAATGTATTTATCTACTCTCAAATCGTAAAATTCGAATTACAAACTTCAAAACGAATTTATATTGACATACTTTATAAACACACGCTCAAATTTTTAAATAGAATCACATTATAACACTTTTTCTCTAACAAATAAATAAAATAAATTAAACTTGAATTGTAGTAGGAAAAGGAATAGATCCAAACTGTTATTTGCTATCAGATTTGCTGGAACAAAATACTTGAAAAACTCCTTTGTGCTAAGATCATGCCTAAATTACAATGAAAATTTCAGTGATATTGATTTGTTCAGTGTTAGTGTTGCCAGGTTAAGAAAAGAAATTAATATAAAATTATCTAAATGAATCATAATTGGAATGCTTGGAGAACTTTTAATTAATTTATTTTTTGATGACTAATTATATTAAATTTTTTATTTTCCATTATTTTACTATATTTATATGTATATTATTTAGTTGTATTTGTTATATAGGTATTGTTTTTAAGCTTATCCCTATTATTAATTATTTTTTTTGCAAAATCTATGTTAAGTGGAAACTTTGCTGGATTGTGTAACTTTTAGAATTGTTGTAATTATGTTTCCTGAATAAATAAAAAAAAAATGAAAAATAATGTGTTATTTCATATTAAAAATAGAATCATATAACACTTACTTTTTTTAAGGCAAAGGTTCCATTACAACAAAGTTTTGATTCCAATTTTTACTTGTCTATGGCGGCGCCCGCATTGTTTAGGATTCTGTACCACGGTGAATTAAAAATAAAAATTGGCGCCTATCTATACGTTTTGTTGTATAGCATTTCGGGTGTTTTTTTATTCTTCCTTAAAATTATTACTCTTTTAATTTTTATCTTTATTATATTTAGTATGTTCAATCCCAATGTATGAGAGTAGATAAATTAGTGTATGAAACTGCACATAACTAGGTATTAAATCACTCGTGTGATACCACTATTAAACACACACTCGTGTATGATACCCCTTATTATGCAACAGTTTCATAAACTACTATTATTTATATCCAAAAATATCTTTGTGTCAGTTATAATGAATATATTGGATCGGTGTTAAACCCTATTAAATTACTTTTTCGCTAAAGCAATGAAACGCGGCTGTCTTCTTAATTAACACGCGGTTCTGTATTTTATTGTCCATCGCGTGTTATCCTAACGTTTAATTAACACGCGGTTCTGTATTTTATTGTCCATCGCGTGTTATCCTAACGTTTAATTTAAAGTGTGCCAAAGTTGTGATTCCCTCAGGCGCCATTATGTTAACAATTAATTTAACTAATAAATAAATACTTTTGATATTACCAGAGACATTTTATTTTTAAAATGATTTACCTCATTCATTTCCAATCCTCACGTTCCGTTTTAAAATGCTAACATTTTAACGTTAAATGTTTCATCACCAAAATAAACTGACAATTGGACGCAGTTACGCAGAAAACGTGCTCCATGGTGGCGCGGCTGTCAGAACGCGTACCTTCAATCCTACAAAGGTCGGTTCAAACCCCCGGCATGTATCAATGAGAAGTACACAGTTAACCATATAAACGAACAAATCATGTCAGACGTGGAGGGGGATGTTGTCAAATACCTCTCAGTAGACAATGTTATGGACACTGACCAAGTCACATCATACCCTATAGGGTTTCTCAACTGTTTAGAATTATCAGGAGTGCCTTTCTATAAGTTGAGGCTGAAAGTTAGTGTTCCAGTCCTATTATAAGGCTATGCAATGGTACGCGGACAAATGACACATCTGGGACACATTATGAAACCTATAATCATGACTTTCTATGCCATTCCTGGCAAAAAGAGAAAATGTGTTGATTCCAAGAGTTCCGACTGATTTGCCATTTCAGTTTAACAGAGTGCTGTTTCCCCTAAAAGCAACATTTGTAATTACAATAAATAAACCTTAAGGACAGACGCTTAAAGTTGCAGGTGTTCATATAGAAAAACTAAATGTTTTTCCTATTGGCAACTCTATTTGGCATGCTCACGTGTTTGAAACCCGGAAAATCTTTGTTTTGGCGAAAGATGAAAAAACTCAGAACGCCGTGTATAAAAATGTACTTAAATAAGCTATTTAGTAGTAAAATACTAATTAAATGTGTTGTATTTGCAAAATAATTAGCCTAAAAAATAAAAATGTTGCCGAAAGTCACAATTCCATGCGGACGAAGTCGCGGGCACAGCTAGTAGTAGTGAGTATTTGAAATATGAGTACTCATTGTTACAATGCAGTTCATATCGATTGAAGTGTTGTCCCTAAGACACGCGAGTGCCGAGTGCCGAGTGCCGAGCCACCCCTTGTATAATGTTCGACGCCATTGCTTCTGTTCCCGCGATTTTATTCAACCTTGACCAGTTTGGAGAGCTGTTTATTGTGTTTACATCCATTTTACAACGCATATTTTGATCTAATTAGGCCGTTTTTTAAAAAAATACATCTTATATATACCTAATAATAATAAAATATTTATAAAATCACAATTTAGATTTTAGTAATAAATTTACTTTGGACTTGGACCCGTTACCTTTGAGTCTAAATCCACGGACATAACCGCTGGACCGCGGAGGCAGTGGTGGTATAATTACTAGATGGCTGTTACCTAGACAAGGTACTCTGTAAAAAAAAAATCTGTTCTTTCCCCAACTACGGGAGAAGTGTGCCTAGGCGAGGTATAACCACTATAGGTACCTATGTATATATCGTAAACAGCATAAAACTACTACAAAAACAAAAGTACTTACATGGAAATTACAACTCGTACAATAATGATATGTTCGACTTGAAAGCAAATAAAACAAAACTTGCTTTTTTTACTGAATTGTGTATGAAAACCATAAGAAATGTCAAGTCTAACGACTGTCAAAGCGAAATAAAGTGTTGCTTAAAGCGTCAAGTCGAACATAGGGTAAGTAACAATAAGTGGTCATCATTTAAAGCCTCTCTTACCCCAACTCCCTTACATAAATATTATCGCTACCGGAATGCAAACTATCTGCGGATGTGTTCCCTCGTATCGTATTGTGCGCACCACAACCACCAACCAACAGTCGCGCGCCAGACGTCTTTCGAGACGGGCGTGTCTTGTAAGCGATATATTTATTATTACGATAAATAAATTACTTAATTACAATTTGCGATTTCATTAATAAAAATATTGTGTGCGGCGAAGTAGTTGGGTGACACTTGTGACGCGGATTTTTGACTAAACAGGGTGAGTGATGATTTTTCATAAAAAAAACACTTAATTTGTTACAAAGCTTATCGTCAACGTTTCCCTAACCCTTATCTTGGTTGAAACCTGGATCAAAGTGTGTGACAAACCTTGTAATAGGGACAGAAGATAGATTTTATTTACTTTAGGCTCTGGTTTTGCGATGTTAATGATACGGAAGGGCTTACTAGCCAATACAGCCAAGTCGTAATATATCCTTTTTTATGGGTTATTGAGGTAAAGTAAAGTATCATCACGACCGTTTCCCTTTCGGGGTGGTCAGAAACCACGCTTATAAGCGGATTCACAATTAGCCAACTTTACTATAGGCCAATCATGACAAGTGGCAAGCTCGTCAATGTCTACAGCGTACCAAACTCGAGAAATATCACAAATAAATTAAATATTAATTAAATGTATTTATTTACATTAATAAATATTTTTGTGTCCCGACCAGGAATCGAACCCGGTACCTCCGAGTCTAAATCCATGGACTTAACCGCTAGACCACGGAGGCGGCACGGGTTAATGAGGTTATCATCAAATTCCAGATGTTGGAAAATTTGATGCTTTCCTTGGAGTTGCTGGCCGCATTTTCGCCCACGTGAGATATGGGAAATTACATCGTCAAAACACCGCATAAAATTCAATTTTTTTTTTACCGAATTTTACTTAAATTGTAAGAATACCCTAGCTAGTGCAACACCAAGTCGAACGCCTGTCAAAGCGATATAAAGAGAAAAAACGCTTAAAGCGACAAGTCCAACACAGGTTTTAACAGAATTAGGGAAAAAGTGTTTCAGAATTTTATGGTTTTCATGGAGTAATTCGCGTCAATATTGCCCAAACACGTCGGGTATAATTATGAAATGTCACAGCGCGGGAAAACAGAAAAATAAAATGCAACTTCTTTTTTTTTTTTTGTTTTCAACAATTATTCACGTTGTAGCACATTATATCAAAACAACACCACTTTGGACTAACAATATCAACAATAAATTATTTAACAAAACAAAATACTTGGGACTTGTTTTTTTTTTTATATATACAATATACTAAGCTCGACATTTGACATCGTGCCCACCTGATGGTAAGCGGTACGCGAGGTCCAAGCCTGCCTATCTTGATGTTTAGGAGTGTGGACAGATAACAACGATCTATAAAAACTCATTTCATCATAGGTATTCCAAAATATTTAGAATCCTTTTCTATTTCCCCATTATCCGTAACTTTGATACATTCACCATTCAGTATTTAGATTTGACGTGATTGTATGAAGGCTGTCCTACGTGTTTAATTTGTTCTGATATATTAATTGACGGAAATCTGGATTGTGTCATTCAATTATTTAACAAAGTTGTAGAGCGCGTATCACACATCATACCTACATACATCAACATTAAACTACGATCTTTTTAATAATAAATTTAATAAGTTTGACATTGAATTAGAAGTTCGGTTCGGAACCATTGAGACATACCTATAGCTACTTGTCTTATATGTAAATATAGATATAAAGTGTTATTACATTAATTAGATTCGTAGATTTGGTTACGCTTATATATAATAATAATAAATGTAAATAAATATTTCCAGACAGGTCACACAGCGCCATCTAGTTTCCGTGGTAAGCTCACGGCAACGTTTGTTACCACTAGACCACGGAGGCGGTCTATTCTATATTTTATATATATATTATTTATGCTTATTTATGGTAGCGCTTATATTATTTTTGGGTGATTATTTGCTAAAATAAACAAGGCAATTAAAAAAACAGTGTAAACTCCATGTAACGTCACTCGACTTAACGACAAACTCCCGACAAGCGTCGAAATCAATTGGCTTCGGTTGGTTTAGCTTGTCTTCTAATTCTGATTTTTCTTCTCTCCATTTACCGACAACTCTATAACGCTATAAAATGCACAATCCCCTCAGTGTCGTTATATAGAGTTTACACTGTAAATACAATAATATATTGTAGGTAGTTAAAAAGCATTTTTTTTTGTTCTCATGTTTAAACTAACTAGGTACCTACTTTTATATTTTTATTTGTAACTTTTACGTATGTTTCTGTACAAAACTACACCCCTCGGAATTGGTATCTAGTTTTTTATATAAGTAATCATTTGTCGGAAGGTATTCGTTTCCATTAAAGATAAATAGATTTGTTCCCGTGAGGAGGAGAACATGTTAAGGTGTCGGTCTCTCCAGCAGCTAGAGGTTCTAGGTGCTGGGATGATGTTGATTGTTACATTTACGTTAGTATGTGTGACAGTGCTGTGTGGACTGTGGACTCGCAGTACAACAATATGGTTTCGCTTCACTGGACACCACACTCGATACAGTATACATCGATGATACAGTTACACAATCACTCGCCCATTTCGGTAACAAACACAATGTGTACTAAACTGACTACGTCGCTGCTCTCAGGGCGACAATTCTCAAATTACTGTTGATTATGTCAAATTCAATATCAAACTAAAATGCGATCATAATAATATCCGCAGTAGTTTTTCCATATCGGTCTGAGTTTATAAGAACGAAATAAATTTATAGTAAAAGCTTCCAAGACGGTATTAACGGAAGCATAGTGTTTGGTTGGGTAGCAGAGTGGTGGATGGTGAGCGTCGTGTTGCGTATTAACGGAAGCATAGTGTTTGGTTGGGTAGCAGAGTGGTGGATGGTGAGCGTCGTGTTGCGTATTAACGGAAGCATAGTGTTTGGTTGGGTAGCAGAGTGGTGGATGGTGAGCGTCGTGTTGCGTATTAACGGAAGCATAGTGTTTGGTTGGGTAGCAGAGTGGTGGATGGTGAGCGTCGTGTTGCGTATTAACGGAAGCATAGTGTTTGGTTGGGTAGCAGAGTGGTGGATGGTGAGCGTCGTGTTGCGTATTAACGGAAGCATAGTGTTTGGTTGGGTAGCAGAGTGGTGGATGGTGAGCGTCGTGTTGCGTATTAACGGAAGCATAGTGTTTGGTTGGGTAGCAGAGTGGTGGATGGTGAGCGTCGTGTTGGGTACATCAGTATGCTATTCCATCGCATTAAAGTACGCAATATAGCCGAAACTGTTATTCAATGGCACCAAAGATATTTTTAAAAAAGCGTCCACTTACTATAACTGTTCAAATTAAGAGTCAAACAAATTCTGGTTAATAAATGTTTTTATTCGGCAAAAGAATATGTCGACAAAGTCATGTAACTAAATAAATATTTGTATGCTAGAAATAGCGATATAATTACATACACTCGTAACAATTTACATCCCTGTACCTATCATGTTTCTGACGAATAAATTATTTCATTTCATGTAAATTGACTTTAGAGACATTTCTGACGATATTTCGGTTGAGTTACGTTCACGTGGTCACGATATAGATATAGTTAATGTTTAGCAGCAGACAATGAGGAACATCATTGGCGGCAGATATAACAATAACCCACTTTAGAAGGTTTTAGAAATTACGACACATATTAACTTCAATATTCCCTCCCATATTCAACGACGAATATAAACCTCGTGTCTAAAATTTAAGAAGAAAAAAACGTTTTTTTTGTATGAACCGTGTGTTCGACTTATATTGTTTTATTTTCAAAGCGTCTACTTATTAAATAATTAGACATTTGGATGCGTTTAAATTATGCGATATAAGCTTTCCTAAATATATTAAAAATAATCATGTTTGGTACAAAATACGATATTCGAGATGTACATACATACATACACATATACATAGACGGGTCGCTGATATATAAAACTGGTTTGTGTGTAAAAGTTTAACTGATAAATGAGGTGTGACGGTTCCTGCCAGCCATCCTATATGTCCTCTAGGCTTGTTTAGTTCGCGAATGCACTAGTTCCACTGAGCGGTTCCACAAAGGATTTACTGGAACTACTAGCGACTAATAGGAGCGGTCAGCTGAACTTATCACGTCGCTCGTTAGCGGAAAACATGTTTACCACTTTGATTACTTATTAAACATGGTTAAAATTTCTTATTTTTCCTGGGAATCACGTTATTTGATCCCCATCCAATAAATATAGGACATATAAACATAGTTTATCCATTCACATAGTTTACCAGTAAAGCGAGGAACGACTGCCTTGAATAACAGAACCCTAGGGCTGAGCGGTCCCGTTCTCTGGCTCGGAGCTGAGAACCTCGAAGATCGACCTAGTTCTCTAAAGAGCGGCGAACTACTATGCACAACTCTACCGTCCTCGCGTGCCTCACGAACCACATCCAATCGACAGATTATACCAATTTACTTCATCATTTCGTTATTGTCGACCTACACTTTACACAACTTCTCACTCGATTTGCAGATCAGAAAAATATAAGATCAATCAAAAAGACTGCTGTAGAGATTCCTGTATTTCTGGAGATGATGACACATTAGGTTCATTTGATTTATAAAAAAGTTAAGAAGGTATCATCACGACCGGCGTGGTCATAAACCAAAAGAGAATTCACATTCAGGCAACTTTACTAGGCCCACCATGACAAATGGTAAGCTCGTCGACATCCAGAGTGTTATGTATTGTGTTTTTATAAGTATTTTATTTTGAATTTTATAATGCCAACTGTCAGCAGGATTTGTCTAATAAACGTCTTAAACTAAAAAGCTGTATTTTTCAATGGCGCAGTCGGTAAACTAAATAAAACCGTACAAATAGAGTGGTAAAGGCTAAAAAAACAATGCCACTGGGAACAATTGAGCCGTTTAATGTTAAAACTGGAAATTGGAAAACATATAGTGCAAGGCTAGACCAATTTTTTATAGTAAATGACGTATCGGAGGAAAGAAGGACTCCGACACTAATTACGCTGATTGGACCGGAGGCTTACGACCTCCTAGTGGACTTATGTTCTCCAGAAGACCCAGCCAGTTTAAGGTATGAACAACTTTCTCAAATATTCAGTGAACACTTACAACCGCAACCATCCCCGATAGCCGAACGTTTCAAATTTAGACAAAGAGTGCAAGATTCATCAGAAACGATACCACAATATGTAGCCACATTAAAGAAATTAGCCAGGAACTGCGATTTCGGTAGAAATTTATGTGAAAATTTAAGAGATCAGTTCGTATGTGGAATTAAATGTGAAAACACTAGGCAAACATTATTTACGCACAAGGAATTATTGTTTGATAAGGCGTATGAGATAGCGGTAAATTTGGAATCGGCGGGACATAATTCAAAGGTTGTAAATACGAGTACAAGAGTTGATAGTGAGATGGGAACTAATGCTATAAAAGTGCAAAAAGTGAGGGAAAGTTGTAAATGTTGTGGACGTCGAGGGCACAAGACTGATAAATGTCTCTATAAGCTTTATAGGTGCAAGTGGTGCTTGGAGTCAGGACACTTACAAAGGGTATGCCCAAATAAATCTAAACCACGTCAGTTTAATTATAATAGCCTAGAAGAGGAACTAGGTCCTTCACAACCAAGTAACAGAGGGAGCAGCGAAGAAGCTATTATATCTGCTGGAGCGGGAGAAGGTAAAATTTATTGGATAAATAATTTAAATTGTAAACCAATTATTATTCCTATGGACCTAGATGGAAAGCTTATTAAGATGGAAATAGACACAGGCTCAGCAATATCATGCATTAGCGATGAAGTTTATACAAGGGAGTTATCTGGTTTGGTATTAAAACCCGCAGGTTTACAGCTTAGATATTACACAGGAGAAACAATGAAACCCTTGGGTTATATCGAAACAAAAGTGACATATGGTAATTTCCAAAAGATCTTACAGTTGTATGTAGTGAAAGGAGGTAAAACAGCACTACTGGGTAGACAGTGGCTATATAAGCTACAAATTAAAATACCTGTACTTCGGTATGAAGAAGGTGTACATAATAACAACTGTATTTTTGATATTAATATGTTTATTAACAGATACAAGAGCGTTTTTGCTGATGGGCTAGGGTGTTACAACGGCGGGTGTGTGCGGCTGCATGTACAGGAGAATGCGGTACCCTTATTCCTGCGAGCCAGACCATTACCATTTGCGTTAAAGGAAAAGGTAGACGAGGAGCTGGAACTGTGGATTAAGGATGGTATCATTGAACCAGTACAAACGTCACAATGGGCCACACCCATCGTGCCTGTTCTAAAACCGAACGGTCGTATTAGAATTTGTGCCGACTACAAGGTAACAGTAAATAGGGTCTTAAAAGTAGATCGATACCCATTACCAACTATAGATGAGTTAATGTCAAGGTTTCCTAAGGGACAAAAATTTTCAAAAATTGATTTGTCACAAGCCTATTTACAATTTTGTTTAGACGAACAGTCAAAAGAATTCACGGTGATAAATACACACAAAGGACTGTTTAAGTTTAATAGATTGGTTTTCGGGTTGTCTTCTAGTCCAGCGATATTTCAGCGAACAATGTCACAATTATTCGGTAATATAGATAATGTAGCTGTATTTCTCGATGATATTCTTATTTCTGGTAAGAACGAGGCAGAACATATTAAGACATTATATGCAGTTTTCGATAGGCTTCAGAATTTTGGTCTAAAGGTTAATAAGGACAAATGTATGTTTTTCCAAGAGGAGGTGGACTATTTAGGATATGTTATTAGCGCGAAAGGAGTGAGTACAAATAAGAAAAAGGTTGAAGCGATATTAAATATGGAACCGCCTAATAATATTTCGGAGTTAAGGTCGTTTTTGGGAACTGTGAATTACTACGCCAAGTTTGTAGGTGGGTTAAGTACAGTTTTTGCTCCAATATATAGCCTCCTAAAAAAGGAAACTAGTTGGGAGTGGTCACAGGACTGTCAAATTGCTTTTAAGACAATTAAAGAGTTACTGAGTGCAGCACCAGTTCTCATACATTTTGACCAAAACTTACCAGTTATATTAACGTGTGACGCAAGCGCTACAGGTATAGGAGCAGTATTATCACATAGGTTACCATCAGGGGAGGAGAGGCCTATAGCTTATGCTTCTCGATCCTTAAATTCTGCTGAACATAATTATTCACAAATAGATAGAGAAGCTCTATCGATAATTTTTGGGGTTAAAAAATTTAATCAGTTCATATTTGGAAGAAAGTTTTTATTACGAACTGACCATAAACCCTTAATTTCTATTTTTGGACCAAAAAAGGGCATTCCGGTAATGGCCGCTAGTAGGTTACAGCGTTGGTCGATTATTTTAGCAGCTTATCAGTATGATATAGAATACGTAAGTAGTGCAAATAACACAGCTGATGTTTTGTCTCGGTTACCTGTAACCAAGGCTGATGATGTGATGAGTAAAGATGATTTCTGTCTATTTAATGTAATAGAAAGAGAATTACCCGTTAGTAGTATGCATATTAGGATAGAGACGGCTAAAGATGAGGTTTTAAGCAAGGTCGTCAGTTACGTGAAAAATGGATGGCCAAATATATGTACAGAAGCTGAAATTAGACCTTACTTTTACAAACGTGAAAATTTATCTATCGAAAATGACTGTATTATATGGGGATACAAAGTGGTAATTCCAAAATCTTTACAAGGTAAGGTTTTGCAAGAATTACATTTGACACATATGGGTATTGTTAAAATGAAAAGTTTAGCCAGAAGTTACGTTTGGTGGCCAGGAGTCGATAAAGACATAGAAACTTTGTGTCGTGATTGTGTAACTTGTGTATGTGAGAATGCTGGTCCTCCCAGATCTCCACCAAAGCCGTGGCCAGTGTTACTTCAACCTTGGTCACGGTTGCATGTAGATTTGTTAGGACCTTTACATGGTAATGTATTTCTAGTCATAATTGATTCAACATCAAAGTGGATAGAGATTTTTAATTTAATTAGATCTAATGCGAGTACAGTAATTAATAAATTAAGAGAAACGTTTGCAAGATTTGGAATTCCACAATGTATTGTAAGTGATAATGGGCCCCCTTTTTCAAGTGCGGAATTTGCAAATTTTATGAAAATTAATGGTATAAAACATGTATTTAGCGCTATCTATCATCCTTCTTCTAACGGTGCAGCTGAGAATGCTGTTAAAATTTGTAAAAATGCTATTAAAAAAGCTATGAGAGACAATGAAAATATAGAGATAAGTTTACAAAGATTTTTGTTGGACTATAGGAATGTTAGTCAGAGTACTACGGGAAAGGCTCCAGCTTTAATTTTACAAGGTAGACAGTTAAGGACTAGGTTAGATTTACTTAAACCTAGTATAAGTGAGACGGATGATATAGTATTAGGTGAGAGAAGAACGACAGAAAGGAATGAGAGAATATTTGTTGTGGGTGATAAGGTATGGGTAAAAGATTTTCGCAGTAATCAGAATCCTTATACACCAGGCGAAATTATAAAAGTTTTAGGTTCTAGGAATTATGCGATAAGAGTTACTGACGGTAGTATTTTTAATAGACATGTTGATCAAATTAAATCTAGCAGCGGCACAAATTCTAACACGTTGCCTGTTCAACCCGTTATCAGAAGTCAAATACTGCCACTAGCAGTACAGTCATGTTCGCCAGTTCCACAGCTTATTCCACGAACCGAACCAGGCCTGGTAACACCCCTTCCTGTCGCCATGGTTTCGCCACCTGACACTTCATTACATGCTGCCGTAACACCACCGCCGCCGCTTCGCCGTTCTGCTAGAGTGGTACGTCCACCAGATCGGTACGGTTTTAGATAAGTGTGAGGGTGTTATGTATTGTGTTTTTATAAGTATTTTATTTTGAATTTTATAATGCCAACTGTCAGCAGGATTTGTCTAATAAACGTCTTAAACTAAAAAGCTGTATTTTTCACAGAGTAACTCTGGAAATACTACAGATGTGACCAGGAATCGAACCGGTACCACCGCGACTTAAACACACACTAATCCGCTAGACCACGGAGGCGGAAAAACGTGAACCATTGGCCGAATATAGTACGAGTAGTGTATGTCCCCCACCTGGGGGTCTCAAGGTCGACCCGTTACCACCTGCTTAGGGACATATTTGCAAAACAAATTGTTAGACAAACACACGAAGCATCATATTAGTGTACTTCTAAACTAAATTGTGACACACTTTGACGGATTCGCATTAACACTTAACATTTATTTATTAAAAAACTTTATTGACATTTTCTTACCACCAACCTTCGGGACAAGTAATCGAAGTTTACACATGACAAAATAAATAAAAACACTAAATAAATTAAAACACTTATCAGTACTACTTATAACTAATTAAATTAAATATATGATAAACGGATTAAAAATAATAATACTTAAACTACATAAATAAATATATACTTATATACACTACATAACTAATTATATACATATACATACTTATATACACAATAATATGCGAACTACAATACACTTACTACAACGAATGATAAAGATATACACATCTTCACGCCAGATCCCTTGCGGGGTAGGCAGAGACAATTGAGCGCCATTTGACATGATCACGACATACCTCTTTGGCTGCGTCGACATTCATTAACCTCTTCATACATGTTGTTACGAAGGCTTTATAATGCATCTTTAGTCAGTGTCAAAGAATATGATAAAGAATAATGAAAAATTAAAAAAATTGAATCATTCAAAATAATTTAAATAATGACGTTTCATAAATGCCTGTATTAGGTTTACGTGAATAAAGATATTTTGACTTTGACAGCTTTACATTACCATCTGTCGATTACTCGAGAATAATAAAAAACAGACCAATGTTATGTTTTTATTTAAGATCGCCGCCAGCACGAGGCACACGTTGAACTCCCTTATAGCCGTCTATATCGTAGTACATTTTACAATGACAACATACAAGATTGTGATATATTTATGGATTCGTTACCAGCCTTTAAGAAGATTGTTAGAAAAAAAATATCATTTTTTAAAATTGTACATTTTGTATAAGATTGTGCACATACTCGTACCATAACTGAATGTATGTTGCTATATCTATAGTGTTGTCGAGAGCATCCAATATGGCGTGGTAACGTGATGCAGTGAATAAGTTGAGGCGGGTCTCACGGTAGGTGCCGCACTTCTTATTGTCTCCGTTAATTACATCACGACACTTTTATGACACTCGTCCTCGATCCACTACATCCTACAATTACGTCGTCGATATGTACCTACCGTAATCATTAACTTATAATAATAAGCTAATTAGTTATTATTTTAATACTAAATATTAAATTTTTTTCTATTTTGTTCTCGAAAAAGAACGAGTTTTCCACTTCCGTAGCATACGGATCGGCAAAAAACGAACGTCCACAACAAACATGACCATCCATAACCGGCAATGCACTGTCATAGATGTTTTTGCACCTGGGTTTGAGCACTGTTGAGGCACAGAATTATTTTTATGTTTGTAACACACAATAAATTGTAACTCATCATAAGAGACAAATTGAAAAAGAAAAAATAATTGAAAGTTTTATTAACTATTATTTAATTAATTAATTTTGAGACAATTACCTTAGGTCTAATTCTCATACCGTTTGGCGTCTTGCTAGGTCTTGTTTAAATCAAATTATTAATTTAAAGTGCGATTTAAAAAAAATGTTGTAGTTTTAATCTTTAACAAAATCAGACTGGACACTCCTTTTAGTACTTATAGATATTCCTCGGAGTTTAGGCAGTAGTCATCGACGCAGACTGGACACTCCTTTTAGTACTTTTAGATATTCCTCGTTGTTTAGGCAGTAGTCATCGACGCAGACTGGACACTCCTTTTAGTACTTTTAGATATTCCTCGGAGTTTAGGCAGTAGTCATCGACGCAGACTGGACACTCCTTTTAGTACTTTTAGATATTCCTCGGAGTTTAGGCAGTAGTCATCGACGCAGACTGGACACTCCTTTTAGTACTTATAGATATTCCTCGGAGTTTAGGCAGTAGTCATCGACGCAGACTGGACACTCCTTTTAGTACTTTTAGATATTCCTCGGAGTTTAGGCAGTAGTCATCGACGCAGACTGGACACTCCTTTTAGTACTTTTAGATATTCCTCGGAGTTTAGGCAGTAGTCATCGACGCAGACTGGACACTCCTTTTAGTACTTTTAGATATTCCTCGGAGTTTAGGCAGTAGTCATCGACGCAGACTGGACACTCTGTTTAGTACTTTTAGATATTCCTCGGAGTTTAGGCAGTAGTCATCGAGCGATGCCCACTTGAACACCAAAAATCAGTCTGTATATGTAGTATGTATATATTCAATATATTCGTTGGGCAACCAATTACCATTGCGTTTGTTAGCGTATTCTATTATATAAAAAGTGGATTTCATTTGGAAAGAAAAGTACAATTGTCAAACTACAGTTCTAATTCTCCTGAGGAAGATGAGCCTTCCAGAACATATCTGGGACAGACGGGTGTAGCTAAGTGAGCCGGCGCAGGTCACCTGTATTGGAGTGAGGTTATCGAATGAAGTGGCTTCCTCCATTGTATGCTAATGACTATCGATTATGGAGACCCACTCTAAACTAAACAAACGAAACGAAGTAAGTGATATAGTAACAAAATTAATAAATTTAATAAGATTCTTTAGTAAATATATATATCGTCCATGACGTCTGAAAACGAGATTATTTGGTAAATATATATATCGTCCATGACGTCTGAAAACGAGATTATTTGGTAAATATATATATCGTCCATGACGTCTGAAAACGAGATTATTTGGTAAATATATATATCGTCCATGACGTCTGAAAACGAGATTCTTTGGTAAATATATATATCGTCCATGACGTCTGAAAACGAGATTCTTTGGTAAATATATATATCGTCCATGACGTCTGAAAACGAGATTATTTGGTAAATATATATATCGTCCATGACGTCTGAAAACGAGATTATTTGGTAAATATATATATCGTCCATGACGTCTGAAAACGAGATTATTTGGTAAATATATATATCGTCCATGACGTCTGAAAACGAGATTATTTGGTAAATATATATATCGTCCATGACGTCTGAAAACGAGATTCTTTGGTAAATATATATATCGTCCATGACGTCTGAAAACGAGATTCTTTGGTAAATATATATATCGTCCATGACGTCTGAAAACGAGATTATTTGGTAAATATATATATCGTCCATGACGTCTGAAAACGAGATTCTTTGGTAAATATATATATCGTCCATGACGTCTGAAAACGAGATTCTTTGGTAAATATATATATCGTCCATGACGTCTGAAAACGAGATTCTTTTGGTAAATATATATATCGTCCATGACGTCTGAAAACGAGATTCTTTATTAAATATATATATCGTCCATGACGTCTGAAAACGAGATTCTTTTGGTAAATATATATATCGTCCATGACGTCTGAAAACGAGATTCTTTGGTAAATATATATATGGTCCATGACGTCTAAAGACGAAATTCTTTAGTAAATGCATATCCTCTTGTCGTCCAAGACGTCTGGAGACAGTGCGTCCTCCCCGTAGTCGTACGGGGCAGAGACGTGGACACAGACAGACCCACTGCTCCACAAATTCAAGGTCGTTCAGCGAGCTATGGAGAGAGCTATGCTTCGTACTTCTCTGATTCTGAATTTGAAACGTAGATTATAAACTTTGAAACTTAGCAATGTAAATGGGCCGGAGATATCTGCCGCAGAACTTAAAAGATTGGGGAAACGGGTTTCAGAGTGGATGCCACGTACGGGACGACTCAAAATGGTACGACCCCCCGACAAATGTACATGACGTGAGGAAGGCTGGAAGAGCCGTTCATATCGTGAGGCAGTCCCCAAATTTATGTGTACGCGAAGGGATGGTGACTACGGTATGTGGGTGCATATTCTGACCTGTACGAGTAGTACGTGTGTTTCGGTGAGGACCGAAGTTTAATAGTAGTTTATGTAGTACCTTGAGTAGGTACTCAATTTGATACAAAATAGATTGTTACACCTATTGTTATAAGTTTAGTGTTGGTATCGTCCCTGTAAGTGCTGTAGTAACCGCCGCGGCGCCGCTCGCTTCTGTAATCACGTTAATTACCTGGCGTTTGATGACAACTATTAGCCCTGTACTCGAATACGGCAACAATGTTATCTCTAATTATTTCTCTCGAACTCTTTCATTTCAAATTTATAATTTATACGAATATCAACTTTAATATAGCGTGTGATAGGAACAGTTCCCTTTAGTAAGGGGATTCCTTTATATAAGAAATGGACTTCGCTGGGAAGTCCAGTTCTTACCTGTTCTGGAACGAAGTTAGCAACTTGCCAATTACTACTGTAGTTTAGTGTTGCCCAAAGCAAGACCAAGCTTTAGCCAGTCTCCGTCTTGCTCTTGCATCAGAGTAGGTGGTCTGGTGGTCGCAAGACTTGCCCTGGCATCAGAGTAGGTGGTCTGGTGGTCGCAAGACTTGCCCTGGCATCACAGTAGGTGGTCTGGTGGTCGCAAGACTTGCCCTGGCATCAGAGTAGGTGGTCTGGTGGTCGCAAGACTTGCCCTGGCATCAGAGTAGGTGGTCTGGTGGTCGCAAGACTTGCCCTGGCATCAGAGTAGGTGGTCTGGTGGTCGCAAGACTTGCCCTGGCATCAGAGTAGGTGGTCTGGTGGTCGCAAGACTTGCCCTGGCATCAGAGTAGGTAGTCTGGTGGTCGCAAGACTTGCCCTGGCATCAGAGTAGGTGGTCTGGTGGTCGCAAGACTTGCCCTGGCATCAGAGTAGGTGGTCTGGTGGTCGCAAGACTTGCCCTGGCATCAGAGTAGGTGGTCTGGTGGTCGCAAGACTTGCCCTGGCATCAGAGTAGGTGGTCTGGTGGTCGCAAGACTTGCCCTGGCATCAGAGTAGGTGGTCTGGTGGTCGCAAGACTTGCCCTGGCATCAGAGTAGGTGGTCTGGTGGTCGCAAGACTTGCCCTGGCATCAGAGTAGGTGGTCTGGTGGTCGCAAGACTTGCCCTGGCATCAGAGTAGGTGGTCTGGTGGTCGCAAGACTTGCCCTGGCATCAGAGTAGGTGGTCTGGTGGTCGCAAGACTTGCTCTTGCATCAGAGTAGGTGGTCTGGTGGTCGCAAGACTTGCCCTGGCATCAGAGTAGGTGGTCTGGTGGTCGCAAGACTTGCCCTGGCATCAGAGTAGGTGGTCTGGTGGTCGCAAGACTTGCCCTGGCATCAGAGTAGGTGGTCTGGTGGTCGCAAGACTTGCCCTGGCATCAGAGTAGGTGGTCTGGTGGTCGCAAGACTTGCCCTGGCATCAGAGTAGGTGGTCTGGTGGTCGCAAGACTTGCCCTGGTATCAGAGTAGGTGGTCTGGTGGTCGCAAGACTTGCCCTGGCATCGGAGTAGGTGGTCTGGTGGTCGCAAGACTTGCCCTGGCATCAGAGTAGGTGGTCTGGTGGTCGCAAGACTTGCCCTTGCATCAGAGTAGGTGGTCTGGTGGTCGCAAGACTTGCCCTGGCATCAGAGTAGGTGGTCTGGTGGTCGCAAGACTTGCCCTGGCATCAGAGTAGGTGGTCTGGTGGTCGCAAGACTTGCTCTTGCATCAGAGTAGGTGGTCTGGTGGTCGCAAGACTTGCTCTTGCATCAGAGTAGGTGGTCTGGTGGTCGCAAGACTTGCCCTTGCATCAGAGTAGGTGGTCTGGTGGTCGCAAGACTTGCTCTTGCATCAGAGTAGGTGGTCTGGTGGTCGCAAGACTTGCTCTTGCATCAGAGTAGGTGGTCTGGTGGTCGCAAGACTTGCTCTTGCATCAGAGTAGGTGGTCTGGTGGTCGCAAGACTTGCTCTTGCATCAGAGTAGGTGGTCTGGTGGTCGCAAGACTTGCCCTTGCATCAGAGTAGGTGGTCTGGTGGTCGCAAGACTTGCTCTTGCATCAGAGTAGGTGGTCTGGTGGTCGCAAGACTTGCTCTTGCATCAGAGTAGGTGGTCTGGTGGTCGCAAGACTTGCTCTTGCATCAGAGTAGGTGGTCTGGTGGTCGCAAGACTTGCCCTTGCATCAGAGTAGGTGGTCTGGTGGTCGCAAGACTTGCTCTGACTCAATATATATTTTTTTCCATTTGTACAAAGGAAATCTTGTGAGTATCTGTCCGCAAACTACTATGTCCTCTGATTTGATTTACTTGTAATTTGAAATAGTTTTTTATTTATATATTAAGTTATTAACTGTGCCTCCGTGGTCTAGCGGTTAAGTCGGTGGATTTAGATGTACGTAAATACATCGATGTAGGTGCCTATATCTAACTAAACGCATAACATAGTATTCCTGGCGCTCGGGGTGACTTTGTATCTAAATACCTAAGCGTTATTTTTATACTCGGGTAAGTCATGGTGGGTCTTGCAACCATACTGCCTCCGTAGTCTACATAGCTTCGTGGATTTAGACCCAGGTTCGATTTCTGGTCAGTACACAATAAGTTATTTAATTTAATTGTGATATTTCGAGTTTGGTACGCAAGAGACATCGACGAGCTTGCCACTTGTCTTAATGGGCCTATAGTTGGCAAAATGTGAATCCGTTTATTATAAGTGTGGTTTTTGACCACCTCGCGGAGATGCGGTCGTGATGACACCAAAAGCTTTTAAGTTTTCGCTTAGTTTAGTTTCGCTTCCAGTCTCCTACATAATCTTGGTAGATTCCAAGGATCATAATACTAAAAGTAGATTCCGATGTTGTGTTGTCTGCTCTAGAACCCGTTTAGTATCGCTCTGGCAGATATAGGCGACGTTATCACACCATAAAACAATTCTACGTAAATTGGTGTTTTTTGCTGGCTAAAAATACCTTCAATTTAGTCCAAATAAAGTTAAAATAAAGACACATTATTCAATTAGTGGCGGCTGCTTGGGAACATTTACTTAACTTAATGAGGATGTCACGTAATGGCCGAGATATCCTCAATCTTGTAATTTTCCCTCATTTTCACGAGTTAACTGCAAACTTGCATTATATCTTCATTTAACACGTCATCGGTTCCAAGGGCAGCTGCCTTCCAAGACGGCAATAACAGAATAAACAAAAAAGTTATATTTAAAAATGAAAAACCCGACGCGTAATAAAATAACTTTAATAATAATATCTATTGGATGATACCCCACTTAATATAGTTCGACGACTTTAGTTTCCACAATATGGCTTCTGGTTGTCGCATTTGATTAATGTCAGAACTTTAGTGACACTCGCAATTAAGAGCAATCGATTGACGTAAAAATCAACGAAATCGGCCCACTTTTTGGTCTCCATTGGTGACATAAAGGAACAAACACAAGCTGATAAACAAATAACCTGATGTACATAAATATTGTTTTTTCCATATATAATATCCTAAACACAGCTTTTTAGTCATAATCGTATTGTTTTGCTAAACGACCCTTCGGGCTTTCAGAAATAAATAAAACACTCGCTGATGGTGCACTAAAGTGTCTACTAAACAAAAGGGCATAATATGGAAAGGTTGATCCATGTCATGAACATATGTATGTATGTGACGTCATCAACATCACGGCCCCCAGACCTCCAATGTTGGAGATGGAACTTCCAGATCATATATCTGAATAATTTGACCTACACTCGCCACGTTGCACTGGCCAGACGGGTTGGCAAAACTATTATTTTAATTTTAACGAATCCACAAGTTTGTATTAGTGAAACAGAGACCGACACGGCCACGGAAACGGTGGTGTTGTAAATTTAAGATGTAATTACGTAAGAAAAGTGTATTTCTCATTGGTAGGTACTTGCCGGTCAATATCCTGGTCCCGGGGAACCCGCGAACTTTTTGATATTAAGCTGAACGACAGATACCTACTACACTTCGATCTTAGCCAAAGCTATACTCGTATGTTACATACATTACGTCTAATGTTTAACTATTGTCTGAAGAATGTCGAACAAACGACAAAGAAGTGTTAATTTCCATAGATAAGAACCCAACACAAAGAGAGACGTCGCCCGCATCACTAATAAATACTCTCTCTGCACGCAAACAGTTGCGCAATTGTAATTAACTTTAAGAGCACTTTAATTCTAGGCTTATATACATCCACATACATACATTGTTGACAATATGAATGAGTATGATGGCTGCAAAGCATACCAAACGTCGCGGCAAATTAGGTAACTTACCAATATAAAACACTTATAAATAATAATTGTGTAAATCTAAGTTTAAACTATAACACAATACAACATCATCAAGCAACACAACATCATCAAGCAACACAATACCAAAAATCAAACTTGCTCAAACAGCAGTCAGTTTACAGTCTCCACCAGGATCCGCTGCAGAGACAATACGTTGCGCTTAAAAACATGGAATATATTATAATTGTTAGTATGTATTTAATTAATATGATACGAATGGTGACAATGTTTTTAAATGTTATATGTTACAAGTGGGTAGGTTAAATAATATCGTTTATTTTATATAATTTAAAACTACTTAAAAAATAATTAAATATAAACTAAACGTAATAAAAATTAACTATAAATAAAAATAGTTTTCTTTCGACCCTTCAGGTAATTCCAAGGAGACTGGCAACATTTCCCTTCTGTACGAGTATAGCGACACTAATACGCTGGCAGAAATAATTGCCAGCTCTCGAATCCCTATATTTACATATTATTAATTATTATAGCATTTACCATAGTTGGTATTATTAATTAGCACCTTACATTGAGAATGGTCCACATTGTCCCTTAGGTGGGCTGTCAGATAATCTCTAGCGGCATAAAGTCCGCCCCTTGTATAACGCTCAATAATGTTTTAAATATAATATAATATAATATTCGTCTGGCCATTTCTTTTATATAGCATTTGTTTTCCTCATAACTGCATTTGTGGAACCTTAGTTGACAGAAAGGGCTGCCATGGTCTCAGCTGGTTAAAAAGCGCAGGTCGTATTCCTAGACACTCTCTTCTCAACGACATAATAAAACAAGCTCCAACGACTCCTAACAAACTATCCTAGAGCCGCTGGGTCTTATTTAAGAATGAGGGAATACTTCCAGATGGTATAACATCAATTCCTATGTCTAATGGCATATAATTGGTCTGGGGTGCGACTTTAATAGGTGCCGGGGCGAGGAAGTATCCACCGTTCGTGCCGATAAACCCAGTAAAGTGTATCGTATGTACGTTTCGGGATCAGGCTCGAATTGCCGTTATGCCCAGTCAAGCCGGTACAATGTCGATACTTCAGCTGCAACACATTAACTCTACGAGCATTTGTCCAGTCTCTGCCATTGGTCCAGTCTCTGCCATTGGTCCAGTCTCTGCCATTGGTCCAGTCTCTGCCATTGGTCCAGTCTCTGCCATTGGTCCAGTCTCTGCCATTGGTCCAGTCTCTGCCATTGGTCCAGTCTCTGCCATTGGTCCAGTCTCTGCCGCCGAAGGGACAGCTAAATTAAAACAATAAATATTTAAGTCGTTCTAATTAATAATTCCTTCCTTTCGCAATAGAAACATTAGGTTCTTTGTGTTTAGATTTTTTTATTTATTGAGAAATTGGAAAAAATATTGGTTATTATAGAAGTTAGTGGAGATTTATTTTAAACAAAATATGTGCAACGTGGGCATGCAGCCGGTCGCTAGTGTACTTACTATTACAACGTGGGCATGCAGCCGGTCGCCAGTGTACTTACTATTACAACGTGGGTATGCAGCCGGTCGCCAGTGTACTTACTATTACAACGTGGGTATGCAGCCGGTCGCCAGTGTACTTACTATTACAACGTGGGCATGCAGCCGGTCGCCAGTGTACTTACTATTACAACGTGGGCATGCAGCCGGTCGCCAGTGTACTTACTATTACAACGTGGGCATGCAGCCGGTCGCCAGTGTACTTACTATTTTTAATCCTGAAGTTTTCGTTGTTAGACATTATTTTTATCTGTTATAAATATTATATAATAATATTTTTTTATTAATAAATATATATAATAAGTTTGCAAAACATTAAACAACATATATATATTAAGTTTGTAGAATTGTGTTTGCTTTGAATGGTCCAGGATACAGCCGCCATATAAATGTTTGCCCTCGAGGTGTGCTCTGTTTAGCGCTTCTAATTACAATATCAATGAGCTGGTCAGTGCATCTGGCTTTAACATGTATTCATCGAACTCCCAAAATAAATCCACTCTTTGGATACAATATGATGTTCGGGTTCAACAAACACAACAGGAATCATCTCAATCAGGGTTCTCCAAAACAGCCGAAAATAATAATTAATCAATGGATAGATTGTTCAAGAACCTGCTTCCAACAGTGGTTACTGGCCACCCCATATACCATTACCATACTTAAACTGTTAAAGTTACATTTGACGGCGACATTGACAGTTATATTCAAATGGCCGGGGGATTTTGTATGGAGCCCGTTCCCGTAGTTTGAAATTTTATTTTTAAATGATCATCATCGCAGGCTAGACGGGTTGGCGAGGGTCTAATGTATTTTTTTTCAATGCCTATTTATTAATGATTCTACAAGTTGGTATTGGTTGAACCGGGACTGACGGCTTAACATGCTCTCCGAGGCACGGGAACGGTGGTATTGTAAATCTATGACAAATGTACTTAAGAAAAGTGCATTTCTGTCGTATTTCACGTCCCAACTGCAATTTTTGTTTTACAAAACGGATGAATATATAGTCCAGTGATGATATAGATAGACATAGAAGAATATTTTGGATTCGCCCCTACATTAGAAATAACATAAACCGTTTATTTTTAAACTCAAAGTAAAAATTTTTTTATTCAAGTAAACCTATTACAGGTATTTCAAAGTCAAAGTCATAATATCTTATTCACGAAAACCTATTATACGTCATTATAAGGTAAAGTCGAGCAGAGTGGTCGTGCGCACTCTCTAGTGGCTGGCAAATATTTTTGTGCATACCTAAAATAAAACTTCATTTATTTATTTATTTCATTTATTATATTTTTATGAATAATTCTACTTCTGTTAGTGGAGGACTAAGCAACAAAGTGGCTCAAAGAGTAAGCTGTTAGCAGAAGACCAGCAGCTTGGCAGATTCCAGTGACCTGTTAACGTTTAATCTGATTGAGAAAGGAATCTGCAAGGAAAACTCAGCTATATATACAACAACGATCAATAAATGAGCAATTAACAATAAAAAAATAATACATTTTATGGTTGCCTCATATAAGGGCCTTAATCGAAATGTTAATGTAAATGTATTCATCAAATCAGATCGTTTCTAAATATACTTTTCACGCAATAATAATTGTCGAGGGGATGGCGGTTTAACTAATTAAGTTCTTGAATTGGTTTTTAGTAAACAAGTCCTTGTAGTACCGGCGGCATCAGGGGGGCGGCATCAGGGGGGCGCCGCCGCTCCTGGGGTCCCCACACTAGGGGTCACTCGAAAGTCCCCGGTGAATGACCTCTGTCGTCCATCAAAGGGGATTTTATTAGTACTAAATATTTTATCGACTTTACAATGTACGAATAAGGTTAGCTATGTTTCTATTGTAATAATCTACGATTACAGTTAGGTCACCGTCGAGTGATGTTGTCTATATATGTATGTATATTTGCCGTCGTTCCTGGTTCTAAATTGTTAAGAAGTGGCTGGTGAATCCGAACTCAAATCCTTTAAAAATATGTTTTGAAAGTCCCACCTCCAGCAGTGGGATCTAGAGTCTGGATGAACTGCCTCTAAACTAAGTTGTAGTTATCTAGACTCTGGCATTGGAATGTTATGATTATTAGAAAAAATCTAAATGGGTTTTCCTATTTAGATGCATTTTTATTATTTAAGTAGTTTGAGTATGACTAAAGAAAGAATGGACTGTTATGACGAATTTAACTCTGAGCACGACTTACTCGTAGATAAACAAAAATCGAGTGTAATGCTAAGGCTGAGCCACCGCGGCACCGGTCGGAGCACCTGAGCCACCGCGGCACCGGTCGGAGCACCTGAGCCACCGCGGCACCGGTCGGAGCACCTGAGCCACCGCGGCACCGGTCGGAGCACCTGAGCCACCGCGGCACCGGTCGGAGCACCTGAGCCACCGCGGCACCGGTCGGAGCACCTGAGCCACCGCGGCACCGGTCGGAGCACCTGAGCCACCGCGGCACCGGTCGGAGCAGCTGAGCCACCGCGGCACCGGTCGGAGCACCTGAGCCACCGCGGCACCGGTCGGAGCACCTGAGCCACCGCGGCACCGGTCGGAGCACCTGAGCCACCGCGGCACCGGTCGGAGCAGCTGAGCCACCGCGGCACCGGTCGGAGCACCTGAGCCACCGCGGCACCGGTCGGAGCACCTGAGCCACCGCGGCACCGGTCGGAGCACCTGAGCCACCGCGGCACCGGTCGGAGCACCTGAGCCACCTGACTGACTCTCCTCGCGCGCAAAGCGCGCGGTGGGCTTTGGGGGTGACCCCGTAAGCCGGCTGGAACTCGGCGGGCGACGGCCCACCGGTGTCTATTTTCTCCCCTGATTGTGCTGGCAGGGGAGGGGACCCGTGAGGGGGGGTCCCTGGTGGCGAGGTTGGTAGTGCCCCCGACCTGGAAGCGGCCGGGGGAGGGGCCGCAAGAAGGGTGCGGCCCCTGTGTCGTCTTCTTCAGTTCCCGACCTTAGGGTGGTCGGGAACGCTAGGTCTTCGCCCCCGGCCTGGAAGCGGGCGGGGGAGGGGTCACGAGGCGTAATGTGACCCCTATGATGTCGTCTTCTTCAATCCCCGACCTCAGGGCGGTCGGGGATACTCTTCGCCCCCGGCCTGGAAGCGGGCGGGGGAGGGACCACGGGGCGTAGTGTGGCCCCTGTGAGGTCATCATCTTCAGCCTCCGACCTGAGGGTGGTCGGAGACGCTCTTCGTGGTGTGCTCCCGGTCTGGTTAGCGACCGGGAGTGGGCCTCAGGGTTGTGGGCCCTGTCTGGTCGTCTTCTTCTTCACCTCGGCGGGGGGGGCCCCAGGGTCTCCCGGGGCAGGCGGCGGCCTTCCGGTGGCCGTGCGTGGAGCGGTGCGATGCCCTGAAGATGGACGTGCCGGCTGCGGTCGGCTCCGTCAAACATCCGTTTGGCGAGCCTGGCCACGAACCGTTCGATGGTTTCCATCTTCAGGTCCTCGTGGATATTGGTGTTGCGCACGAACCACGGTGCGCCGACTGCCGCGCGCAGACAGAGGTTCTGCTGGGCCTGCATCTTGGTCTTATTGGATGCTGAAAGCAGGTGGAGCCATGCCGGAGCGGCGTAGGTGAGGCGTGAGCGGATAAAGGTCTTGTATATATTGACCTTTACCCGGGATGGTAAGGAGGAGTGCAGCAGAGGCCGCAGCTGGGCCCTTGCTGCCTTCGACCTGTTGATGACATGGGTCGCCATAGGGCCCATGCGCAGCATGCGGTCAATGACACATCCCAGGTATGTCACGGTATCCGCCCAGCTCACCCGCTGGCCGCGGAACGTCAGCGGCTCCGGTTGGGCACGGCGGGTGGTGAGGATCGCGGCCGTCTTCGCGACGTTCGCCGACATCCTCCACCTGTCCAGCCATGGTGGGAGCAGGTCCAGCAGTTTCTGCATTTTGGCTGCAGCGTTAGCAGCCTTGCCCGCCGAAGTGAAGAAGGCGCTGTCGTCGGCGTATAGCGCCAGGACGACATCCTTCTCTCCCCTACGCAGGTGACCATCCAGCGTGGGGATGTCGTCGGTGTAGGTGGCGTATAGTGCCGGCGACAGGCAGCTGCCTTGCGGGACACCAGCCGCGATGGGTTTCTCCGCCGAGGAGGTCTCGTCTACCTGGACAAAGAAACGTCTCCCCTCCAGGAACGAAGACAGCACTTTGACTGCCATCGGTGGGAGCCCGGCGTCGAGGAGCTTCGAGAGAAGACCGGCGTGCCAGACTCGGTCGAACGCCTTCTCCATATCTAAGAAGACGCCGACGGAGCACCGGCCTTTGTTCAGCTCCTGCGCCAGGTAGTGCAGCACCCGCGTCAGCTGGAGAGTGGTGCTGTGCTCTCCGCGGAATCCGTATTGCTCCGGCCTGGGAGTCAGCGGATCACGGATTCGGCGGAGGAGCAGCCTCTCAAACAGCTTCGCGGGGTGCGGCAGCAAAGTGATCGGTCTGTAGCTGGAGGGGTTCCGACGATCCTTCCTCGGTTTGGGCAGTGTGATGATCTTCCCCAGTTTCCAGGTGCTGGGGAAGTGCCCTGTGCGGAGAATCCCATTGCAGATTTTGGTGAATGCCACCAATGCTCTGCGTGGCAGCTGCGTGAGCGCCAGGTTGGAGATGCCGTCCGGTCCCGGGGCCTTCCTCGGGTTGAGGCGTCTCGCGGCGAGCCCCACCTCGGCCGGCGAGACGAAGTAGTGCCCCGGCAGCGGTTCCATCTCCTCCTGTAACAGGTTCCGGACCCGGTCCTCGACGTGGCCGTTGAAGTCCTCATCGACCACCGGGAAGGGCTGGAATTGGCCTTCCAGGTGATCCGCCAGGATGTTTGCCCTGTTCTGGGCAGCGTAGTGTCGCACCCCGGCGGCGTCGATGAGGGGGTGCGTCGGTGTGGGGGTGTTGGTCAGCCGTCTTGTGAGGCGATACAGGGACTCGTGGGCGCCTCTCTCCTCGGAGATGTCTTCCATCAGCCTCTCCCAGGACTGACCCCGGAAGGCGGCCACTTCCAGGGAGATCTCGGCGGAAAGCGCGTTCAAGGTCCGCTTGGCGGTCGGGCAGCGGGAGTGAGCCCAGCGGCGCGCCAAGTCGCGCTTCCGCCGGATCATCTGCCTGATGTTGAGTGGGAGGGCTGAGCGGCACCTGGGATGGTTGGAAGGGAGAATGGTGGTGGCGGCAGCCTGCGCGTCCCCGATCGCCTTCATCCAGCTGTTCGCGGCGACCTCCACGTCGTCCGGCGTCGAGATGCCTCCCGGGTGGTTGTACTCGGCCAGCGCGGTCGTGTACGCGGCCCAGTTCGTCCTGGTCCTCGCCTTGGGTGGTCTGGTGGTTGCGGTCGAGGCCACGACCACTAGGAGCGGGAGGTGGTCTGTCTTAGTGTCATACAGAACCTCCAAGTGGATCGGTGACCTCAGACCGTGCGACACGACGATGTCCAGGACATCGGCTGAGTGGTGAATGTTGGCCGGTATGTGCGTCGGTGTGTCTGGGCCGAGTACCTCGTAGTCCAGGTTGTCCGACGCCTTGTAGAGGGTTGTCCCCGCCCTATTGTTGATGCGGGAGCCCCAAGCGGTATGCTTCGCGTTGAGGTCCCCAACAATTAGGGTGGGGTCCTTGGCGTCGAAGGCCCGGACTAGGTCCCGGATGTGCATCTCTTCGTGGGGCGGACGGTAGGCCGCGAACAGGGCCAGCTCCCCGTTGGCGGTCCTCACCTTCACGCCGGTTGTGCGCGTGCTGACGTAGTCTGTGAAACCGAGCTCCTCGTGCACTACGTCGAGACGGACGAGGGCTGCTGTCCCGCGGAACGCTATTCCCGCTGGGGGCACCTCGTCGCGACGGTACACCGAGTAGCCCGGTACGTGGAGTGCAGACGTGGGCATCAGCTTCGTCTCTCCCAGTAGCAGCACGTGGGGGCGCTGCGTCTGGGCCAGGAGACGAAGCTCTGCGATGTTGGTCCGGACCCCCCCAGGGTTCCAGTATATGACCCTGAGGTCACACACTGCGCTGGTACTGCAGTAGCCGCGTGAGGGCAGCGGTGACTGCAGGCAGTGGGTCGGCGCCAGCCATCAGGGCCATTATGACCTCCAGTAGGATCTGTAAGCAGATCTGGAGGTCTCCTGGTCGATGTGGTGTGGGGGGGGCGGCAGCGTCAGCACGGCGCGCCTGGGGGTGAGGGGTGCGGTCCCTCAGTCTCGGGTCGGCCGGGTGTGCGGCGGGTGGCGCCGCTGGGCGGTAGGGGGCAGCCTCCTGCGTCCTCGCGACACGCGGGGCTGCTGTTGCGGATAGTGGTCTGGGCGTTGGTGCTGCCCTGGACCTGGTGGCCGCTACTGGCGGCCTGGTGTCCCGCTTGGCGGGCTCCTGGCGATTTGCCGGAGTCGTCCGGCGCGGAGGTGGGCGTGGCCGCTGTTCGCGGCCTGCTGAGGCCGCACGGGACACAGCTGGGGCGGCAGGGGGCGCAGCTGGGGCAGCATGGGGCGCAGCTGGTACGGCGGGAGGTGCAGCTGGGGCGACAGGAGGCGCAGCTGGGGCGGCGGAGGGCGCCGCTGGGGCAGCAGATGGTTGTTCGGCGGCTCTGGCAGGCTTCTTCTTCTTCTTCTTGGTCTTCCAGACCCGCCGGCTGCTGGGGTCGTTGGCCGGCGCCATCAGGCTCTGCGCCTGGGTCTCCTCCGTGTGTGTGGCAGGAGGGGCCTGGAAGGGGGCCTGTTCTGCCTTCTTCCGCGGTGGTGGGGGGTGCATTACAATGCCCCTGCGCCTGGCCTCTCGCCTTAGCGCCGGGCACTGCTTGCTATTTGCCGGGTGGTGTCCCCGGCAGTTGGAGCACTGCAGCTGTGTGTCCCGTCCGCAGTCCGAGACGGCGTGGGGCCCAGCACATCTCAGGCATTTGATCTCGCGGAAGCACCCTCCCGACGCGTGACCAAATGCCTGGCAGCGGTGGCATTGGGGGGGGGCAGGACGGCGAGTCCAGCTCTCCACCTCGATCCCAGGCACGCACATCAGCTCATCGGTAGCATAAAGCACCGATAGCTGTTCCTGGGAGAGGTGGGGGAACTCGATGAAGTAGGTTGTCTTCATCCTGCCCCTCCTTGGGGGAATTTCCTTGATGTGGTTGGGCCTGGTCCCAACCACGTTTTGGAGCTCCAGCTTTAGCTCCTCCAGCGGAGCATTGCGGGGCAAATTGTGGAGCGCCACCTTGTGCGGGCGCTCGTCCTGGAGGGCGTAGGTGTGCCCCTGGATGGTGGGGTCCCGGCCTCGGGCCTCCTCAATGTAGGCCTGGACCACCCTGTACTCCTGGGGGGTTTTCGGCATGAACCGTACGCCCTGGCCGAGTGGACGGGCGCATGGGGGGGCTCCTAGCCGCGCCTTCAGCTCCCGGAAGTGTTCCGGCCAATTTGGTAACTGAGTTACCATAATTGGCGGAATCCTCTGGGCTGGGGGCTGGGCTGGCTCCTCTGGGGCGGGCTGGGCAGCAGGCGGCTCCACCTGCATGGGCGATGCGGGCTCCCTCTGGACCGCCGTGCTGTAGGTGGCCCTGGGTGCTGCGACTGCTTGGGGCTCCGGGGTGGTGGTGGGCGCTGCTACACCAGCATCCCCTGTCGGTGGGGTGGGGGAGGTACCTGTTATAGGTGAGAGCTCCCTGGAGTGGGACGTGCTCGGCGCCGTCTGGTTGGGTTGAGTGGTCTGTGCACTCAGCGGAGACGACGTCTTCTGGGCCGGCTCCTTGGGGCTGTCCGGTGACAGCCAGACGTGTCTCCGCTGTGGCGGTGGTACTTCGTCGGACGCCGAGACGTCCTTCCCTCTCTTCCCGGGGCGCGATGGTGCTGGGTGGCCGCCCTCCTTGATGGTGACCTTGATGGTGGGGGGGTCGCGGTACACGGTGACGTCGTCGTCGTCATCCGTGTCCGTTGATTCCTGTCTGGGGGCGGGTTTGGGCTTCCTGGCCCTCCTCTGCCTGATGGTGGTGGTGTGGCCGGGGTCCACTGTCCTCCACTCCCCGGTGAAAATATTTCTCGTCACCACTTGCCTGATGCGGTCTCGCTCGCCTCCATCAGATTGCACTAATCTGTGGGGTGAGCTCGCTTCAGGCAAGTGGGGTCGAGGGCGGTGCGGCGTGGTGTCCGCATCCTCGTCGGATGAGTCTTGTTGCTCCGGCAGGGACTCCCGCTCGGGGCTCGGCGGGGTTGTGCCGGGGTCCGAGTCCGAGAACTCGGGCCCCGGCTGGTCGCGATCGCTGTCCGTGGTGGCGGTGGCGGCTCCTCCTAACGGCTGTCTCAATGGGGACAAGCGACGACTACTATCACTTAGTAGCCAGTCGCTTGTCTCTGGCAGGAGACCGCAGTCGCGCTGCTGACGCTCCTCACTGCTCTGGGGACTCGCCGGATGTGGCGGCGCCGGACATCCGGGTCTCCAGGCGACGTGGTGTGGGGCGCGAGCACTGGCGCGACGACACTGCAATCAGATGTTGGTTATGGGCTTACCATTGGATGGCCGCGGCGACGAGTGTCACGTGTGTCGCCGGTCTGAGGTAGACTCGGGATAAACCTCCGTGCACCCCCAGAACCGGCCAATCACAGGCGACGCTGGCAGCCAATCCGTGGTAAGCTCGTAGACACTACAATACTCGTAGCCGTAGCCAGTGCCACCGCGGCACCGGTCGGAGCAGCTGAGCCACCGCGGCACCGGTCGGAGCACCTGAGCCACCGCGGCACCGGTCGGAGCACCTGAGCCACCGCGGCACCGGTCGGAGCACCTGAGCCACCGCGGCACCGGTCGGAGCACCTGAGCCACCGCGGCACCGGTCGGAGCACCTGAGCCACCGCGGCACCGGTCGGAGCACCTGAGCCACCGCGGCACCGGTCGGAGCACTAACTATTGTATATATTTATTGGTGAAGGAAAACTGCCAACTTATACAAAACAACTAATATTTATTTATTTGTAGGAATAACTATCACTGTGACTATCGGTCGGGAATCGATTACTTGGGGGTTGGCTATAAATTGTATTCAAGTCAAGTCGAGACAAAATATATTTATTTACGTAAACCTATTACAGACATTTGTGACAAGTCATAATTTAAATTATTTAGAATGATTCTACTCCTGTTAGTGAAAGGCTAAGCAGCGAAGTGGTCCAAGGAGTAAGCTGTTAGCAGAAAAAAAATGTAAATTCCAGTGACCTGTTAATGTTTAATCTGACTGAGAAGAGAAATCTGCAAGGAAAACTCAGCTATATCAGATTTCCAAATGAAACAAATACAGAATTAGACAACAACAATAAATAAATATCTTTCAAATTAATTTATTGTAACAAACAGTATTGTATCGTGCTAGCGTAGTTAACTGTGTCGAGCCAACATTAATATTGGTGCTTACAATTATTTGGCAATATTTACCCATCGAGATAAAGTCGACAAATACAGAAATATGTTATCGCAAGTAACTGCGAGCATCAACGTGGGTATCAACGAATGTCCAATACAAATATAACACCACGTGTGCATATTGACAGAGGTATTCAGAGACTTTATTATAAACTTACCTTACTTTTATTTATTATTACAATATACTTTCTAAAAATATAATTACTTCTTTATTTAATAGTAAACAAGGTACAATTACAAGATTAAATTAAAAACTACTTAAATACTAAAATAAATATTAAATATAAATTTGATCATGTGGCAGTGTGCCAAGAACACTCGCAGCATTCCCCCGATGCTGATTTGCTGCGCGAAACAACTGCCAGCCCTCTTGTCACATCGTTTGGCCCCCACGGTCCCATTGTCTTAAGACCAAAAGGCACAAACAGTAGACAAAATCAGACTCGTATTTGCGACATTTGAGTAAAACTATAAATTAAAAAATGTCCTCTAGAGACGTACCATCAGAGATAGTCTGAAGGAGACTGGTAACATCTTCCCTCTGTATTGCGAGTCTAAAAATTGCCAGACTTCATGTCTTCATATCTTTCCGTCAACCGCTTTGACAACTCCTAGGAAATCAAATATATTTATATACTATAACTTCAGTCGTTGGAGATTTAGGAAACGTGTAAAATCAATCTTTTTGTCGCTTGTTGGATATTTGTGTTTTATACCATACTCGTATATACGTCATTTGTTTCCTCTTAATTACAGCGTGGAAGATGAGTTACTTACGAGCCGGAACAAGATCCCGGAATGTCGAGTACTTTCGGTGGCCATTAGTGATCGCGGCGTCCACAATGCGATACTCGTAGTAATTCGAACTAATGGCGCGTTCATTTAACAATTAGGATTTTACATAGAGCTTCAGATAACTCCCCTTAAGTTTAACGGTTTTGCATCCCTCTGACTCGTACAAACCAACAACAGTACTAGTGTGAATTATAGTCTATCAACTTACTAGGAAATAAAATTACGGACATTTTGGAGATTATTAATAATATATTTGTTTAGTAAAATAGAGGAATAACGTTACAAATGTTTTTCTATTTTACACCTTCTAACTACTCGCATAGCAACAGAAAGAAGTTTGCCTCGTTCCTAAACAATATGTAGCTAATCCAGGCCAAGTCTGGACTTCGTATTCACCCTTCTGACTCGGCCCTTGACCAGTGACCCACATTACCTCGTTCATCACGTGTGTTTATTCTCAGAATATAAATACTCCAGATAGTTGATGGGATGTTTACTTCCGTCCAGATACGCGAATGTTAATTACGCCACTCCTTCCAGATAAGTGGCGCGAGAATATAAACAACCTGTCAACAAACTAGAAAAATATAGAATCTGGAGAGTCGTAGGTACCTCACCGACTTCATTGTGTCAGACTTCTTAAAAATATAGAATCTGGAGAGTCGTAGGTACCTCACCGACTTCATTGTGTCAGACTTCTTAAAAATATAGAATCTGGAGAGTCGTAGGTACCTCACCGACTTCATTGTGTCAGACTTCTTAAAAATATAGAATCTGGAGAGTCGTAGGTACCTCACCGACTTCATTGTGTCAGACTTCTTAAAAATATAGAATCTGGAGAGTCGTAGGTACCTCACCGACTTCATTGTGTCAGACTTCTTAAAAATATAGAATCTGGAGAGTCGTAGGTACCTCACCGACTTCATTGTGTCAGACTTCTTAAAAATATAGAATCTGGAGAGTCGTAGGTACCTCACCGACTTCATTGTGTCAGACTTCTTAAAAATATAGAATCTGGAGAGTCGTAGGTACCTCACCGACTTCATTGTGTCAGACTTCTTAAAAATATAGAATCTGGAGAGTCGTAGGTACCTCACCGACTTCATTGTGTCAGACTTCTTAAAAATATAGAATCTGGAGAGTCGTAGGTACCTCACCGACTTCATTGTGTCAGACTTCTTAAAAATATAGAATCTGGAGAGTCGTAGGTACCTCACCGACTTCATTGTGTCAGACTTCTTAAAAATATAGAATCTGGAGAGTCGTAGGTACCTCACCGACTTCATTGTGTCAGACTTCTTAAAAATATAGAATCTGGAGAGTCGTAGGTACCTCACCGACTTCATTGTGTCAGACTTCTTAAAAATATAGAATCTGGAGAGTCGTAGGTACCTCACCGACTTCATTGTGTCAGACTTCTTAAAAATATAGAATCTGGAGAGTCGTAGGTACCTCACCGACTTCATTGTGTCAGACTTCTTAAAAATATTGGTAATTCTCATTGGTACATGCCGGGGTTTGAACCGCGACCTATTTGGTTTTTACAGGAAAACGTTTTGCGGGGCCATAATATTACCTGATATTTTGATGTAAAAGATTATTTTTAGTATTTCCTAACGTTAAACTGCTCTAGAAATGTGTTGGCACAGAATGTTGGCCATATCTGGACGGAGTTCCGAACCAACAAATCTGGAACTGGGGATCAGACAACGCCTTTTCTCGACTGTACAATCACGCATTCTCACTTCCTTCGGACACGTGTCGCACAGTGGAGAAACATCTATCGAGCGCCTGATGGTAGTCCAGGGGAAAGAGTCGATGTTAAAATAGTTTTTGAGTTAATTGTAAATATTTACAATTTGTTTGACCAAAATATAATAAACAAGTTCCCTTTGACAAACCTTTATTTAATTGTGATAGGAAACAACCCCAGCAACACTTATAGAAACTCTCAATAAGCTGATAGATTTTATTTATTAAGACTGAACGAACATATCTGGGTTGGGTTGGCTGATGTTGTTATTCTGGTGACCGAACTGGGCACGTGACCAGTCGCTGACACTAGATAACATTATATTTTGATTGATCATCAATGTGACAAGTAGGTCAGCTCGGTTTATGGTGGTGAGTGAAGTCATGCAGAGCACTACTAGTTATTATCACAGACCGCTACTGCTGAGATGGGGCTTGATGTTCTATACTGTTGGAGAAGTATGGCGCTCGCCAGACGGGTTGGCGCAGATCTGGTGTTCATTTCTTAACTTTTTAAACTTTCGCTCATATTCATAATAGTTTTTATACTTTTAACGGGTCTACGCGATTCACCTTAGGGACATAAACGTCGGGAGAAATATGTCTTTAAGGTGAATCGCGTAAAGACCCGTTAAAATTATAAAAATTCATTTCTTAACGTTTTCACAAATTGTTTTAAGTTTTTAGTAGAACCGGGATCGATGGCTTATTGATTAAGTCCTTTTGTAATTGGTACGCGACATCCAAGGATGGAAGCAACTGACGACTGTCATCAGTTGCTTCGCTTGAAGGAGGTTATAGGAATGGGAAACACATTGGCTGGGAGAGTATTCCACATCTTCAGCGTGCGACAGGTGTAAGAGTCTTGAAATTGATATGTTTGGGGTCCGCGGATCTCAAGGGAAGCTAGTTCGCCGATAACATGTGATCTAATTTGGTGGCGCAGTTAAGATGAATCCGTATTCGTATAGATTACCATGAACCAATACCGACCAATATGTACGTACGCGCAGGGATAGTGGTTACGGTATGGGGGTGCGTATTCTGGTTCAGTCCGGGAACGATGGTGAAGAGACGAGACAAAGTTTTTGGATTTCAATAGATACACCGTGCGGGTGCTGCATCCGTCATGTTTAGGGGAGAGAGACCTGCTGCGACCAACTATAATACAAGCTGTCTTAAACCATCCATCATTCTTCTCCTCTTCCTACCAAACCAAATACTTTATGATTCAGCTAATACAGTCTTGGAAGCGCGTTTATATAACTATGACAAGACATAGGAAATGTGTATTTCCCATTGGTACATGTCGAGGTTCGAACCTGCGACCTTGGGATTAAAGGACATCGTCTAACGTGTATTTGCTCTGTATTTAACTACAGCATAGACGGTTGGAAAGGGTTTCAGAGATTGTGTTCTTAAATTGTCAGAAAGCATCATTGACCAGGGACTGATTGCGCCCGGGAGTGGTCGGCACGCTGCGGGCGGCGGGGAGGCATACCTTCCTGCTGGAATCTAAATTCGTATACAAGCGCTAACGGTAACTTTATTGATGTTTGTGTGCGTTTCATACGAACAGGTGTGACCATATAATGTATTCACATGTTTAACTACAGCATTATTAAAGTATGATCACGACCATTCTTAAACAAGCGGGTTTACATTTAGCCCCATAATAACAAGTGGCAAGCTCGTAATTATATCTCGCGTATCAATCAATCTATACAAATATCACTAATAAATTTAATACATGTCTGTGTCCCTATCAGGAATCGAATTCGGTACATACGCGTTCACGAGCTTGATTGCTGGCCAACACCATTACTAAGTCCAGTATTTCGTCTGGCCTATCGTGAATACTACATACATAAATTTGAAAGTCAGCTTAACTATAAAACATTTGTATAATTATATTAAGTATACAAGTATTAAAGCACAATCGTGTCGCAGGAATACAATTATATTTCAGAATAACTGCCTCCGTAGTCTATCGGTTATGTCCGTACTCGGAGGTAACGGGTTCGATTCTTGGTCAACAATATTTATTAATTTAAATAAATTTAATTAATTTGTGAAATTTCTCGAGTTTGGTACATCGACGATTAGAGACATCAACGACTTGTCACTTGTCATGATTGGCCTATAGTAAAGTTGGATAAATGTAAATCCACTTCAAATAGACATAAGGGAAACGGTCGTGATGATGGTGATGATGATATTTCAAAAAATAATAATAATAATGAAATGTTAGGCATAATCCAACAAAAACTTGAATAATCCCACAACGAATAGTTCGGTAGCTCTCTTTCCTTGCACAATCTGATAGTGTTGTGGAGTCTGGGCGCCCTTCCGGAGAGATACTGTCGGCTATAAAACTATAAAGATAAGCCATCCATCATCGCATAACGTGCCAGAATGCTCAGATTAAAAGCTTTTCATCCGAACAACGTTTTTTTATATTCAAATCATATTCCCAACTTTCTAACTGACTAGGAAATTCTGGACATTTTGGACATATTTTCACTTTCATATTAATTTTATACAAATAAAAATAGCAAAAATATATATTACGATTTTTCTCTATTTTACTAAAACAAATATACGAAGAAGATACATTTCTAAGCATTCCATGGATTCGCCGTGCGGGTGCCGGTTCCATAGTGTGTGGGTTACAGATGACAAAAATGGTGTCTCGGGCTTGCGATCGCCTATAGACTGGTTCACAAAGGAGGCCTCCTTTTTTATTTTATTAGCCCAACAAGACAATAACCATTTACCATTCTACTCCTCTCCCTACCCAACCAAATACTGTATGATTCTTTGAAGGGATTTAACTAATCTGGGTAATTCGGCATAAAGTCTAATTTTAAAGTTTTGTGGACCTATAGTCTGGCTGATGTGAACAATCATTGATTTACAATGATTGTTTACTTACATTTCCTGTCTTTACGTATTCCCTATGAAGAATACTTCTATTTATGAGTTAGTAATAGATATCAAATAAAAAGGCATCGCGATGTGTGCAGCCAACCGCACTCCACATATCGCATTACGGAAGGAAGACCGACTCGGACATCTATAGAGCGTGCTCACATTTTGTTTAGCAAATGCATATGAAAGTAGTCGAAAGTCACTCCTCCGATAATTAAAGATATTTTGCTAAAATTATACTCGATAAAAATATTAAGAGAGAGTGTTAATGCAACGCGGACCTGGTATTGTGTACGCTTATAAAAATATTAAGAGAGAGTGTTAATGCAACGCGGACCTGGTATTGTGTACGCTTATAAAAATATTAAGAGAGAGTGTTAATGCAACGCGGACCTGGTATTGTGTACGCTTATAAAAATATTAAGAGAGAGTGTTAATGCAACGCGGACCTGGTATTGTGTACGCTTATAAAAATATTAAGAGAGAGTGTTAATGCAACGCGGACCTGGTATTGTGTACGCTTATAAAAATATTAAGAGAGAGTGTTAATGCAACGCGGATCTGGTATTGTGTACGCTTATAAAAATATTAAGAGAGAGTGTTAATGCAACGCGGACCTGGTATTGTGTACGCTTATAAAAATATTAAGAGAGAGTGTTAATGCAACGCGGACCTGGTATTGTGTACGCTTATAAAAATATTAAGAGAGAGTGTTAATGCAACGCGGACCTGGTATTGTGTACGCTTATAAAAATATTAAGAGAGAGTGTTAATGCAACGCGGATCTGGTATTGTGTACGCTTATAAAAATATTAAGAGAGAGTGTTAATGCAACGCGGACCTGGTATTGTGTACGCTTATAAAAATATTAAGAGAGAGTGTTAATGCAACGCGGACCTGGTATTGTGTACGCTTATAAAAATATTAAGAGAGAGTGTTAATGCAACGCGGACCTGGTATTGTGTACGCTTATAAAAATATTAAGAGAGAGTGTTAATGCAACGCGGATCTGGTATTGTGTACGCTTATAAAAATATTAAGAGAGAGTGTTAATGCAACGCGGACCTGGTATTGTGTACGCTTATAAAAATATTAAGAGAGAGTGTTAATGCAACGCGGACCTGGTATTGTGTACGCTTATAAAAATATTAAGAGAGAGTGTTAATGCAACGCGGACCTGGTATTGTGTACGCTTATAAAAATATTAAGAGAGAGTGTTAATGCAACGCGGACCTGGTATTGTGTTCGCTTATAAAAATATTAAGAGAGAGTGTTAATGCAACGCGGACCTGGTATTGTGTACGCTTATAAAAATATTAAGAGAGAGTGTTAATGCAACGCGGACCTGGTATTGTGTACGCTTATAAAAATATTAAGAGAGAGTGTTAATGCAACGCGGACCTGGTATTGTGTACGCTTATAAAAATATTAAGAGAGAGTGTTAATGCAACGCGGACCTGGTATTGTGTTCGCTTATAAAAATATTAAGAGAGAGTGTTAATGCAACGCGGACCTGGTATTGTGTACGCTTATAAAAATATTAAGAGAGAGTGTTAATGCAACGCGGACCTGGTATTGTGTACGCTTATAAAAATATTAAGAGAGAGTGTTAATGCAACGCGGACCTGGTATTGTGTACGCTTATAAAAATATTAAGAGAGAGTGTTAATGCAACGCGGACCTGGTATTGTGTACGCTTATAAAAATATTAAGAGAGAGTGTTAATGCAACGCGGACCTGGTATTGTGTACGCTTATAAAAATATTAAGAGAGAGTGTTAATGCAACGCGGACCTGGTATTGTGTACGCTTATAAAAATATTAAGAGAGAGTGTTAATGCAACGCGGACCTGGTATTGTGTACGCTTATAAAAATATTAAGAGAGAGTGTTAATGCAACGCGGACCTGGTATTGTGTACGCTTATAAAAATATTAAGAGAGAGTGTTAATGCAACGCGGACCTGGTATTGTGTACGCTTATAAAAATATTAAGAGAGAGTGTTAATGCAACGCGGACCTGGTATTGTGTACGCTTATAAAAATATTAAGAGAGAGTGTTAATGCAACGCGGACCTGGTATTGTGTACGCTTATAAAAATATTAAGAGAGAGTGTTAATGCAACGCGGACCTGGTATTGTGTACGCTTATAAAAATATTAAGAGAGAGTGTTAATGCAACGCGGACCTGGTATTGTGTACGCTTATAAAAATATTAAGAGAGAGTGTTAATGCAACGCGGACCTGGTATTGTGTACGCTTATAAAAATATTAAGAGAGAGTGTTAATGCAACGCGGACCTGGTATTGTGTACGCTTATAAAAATATTAAGAGAGAGTGTTAATGCAACGCGGACCTGGTATTGTGTACGCTTATAAAAATATTAAGAGAGAGTGTTAATGCAACGCGGACCTGGTATTGTGTACGCTTATAAAAATATTAAGAGAGAGTGTTAATGCAACGCGGACCTGGTATTGTGTACGCTTATAAAAATATTAAGAGAGAGTGTTAATGCAACGCGGACCTGGTATTGTGTACGCTTATAAAAATATTAAGAGAGAGTGTTAATGCAACGCGGACCTGGTATTGTGTACGCTTATAAAAATATTAAGGGAGAGTGTTAATGCAACGCGGACCTGGTATTGTGTACGCTTATAAAAATATTAAGAGAGAGTGTTAATGCAACGCGGACCTGGTATTGTGTACGCTTATAAAAATATTAAGAGAGAGTGTTAATGCAACGCGGACCTGGTATTGTGTACGCTTATAAAAATATTAAGAGAGAGTGTTAATGCAACGCGGACCTGGTATTGTGTACGCTTATAAAAATATTAAGAGAGAGTGTTAATGCAACGCGGACCTGGTATTGTGTACGCTTATAAAAATATTAAGAGAGAGTGTTAATGCAACGCGGACCTGGTATTGTGTACGCTTATAAAAATATTAAGAGAAAGTGTTAATGCAACGCGGACCTGGTATTGTGTACGCTTATAAAAATATTAAGAGAGAGTGTTAATGCAACGCGGACCTGGTATTGTGTACGCTTATAAAAATATTAAGAGAGAGTGTTAATGCAACGCGGACCTGGTATTGTGTACGCTTATAAAAATATTAAGAGAGAGTGTTAATGCAACGCGGACCTGGTATTGTGTACGCTTATAAAAATATTAAGAGAGAGTGTTAATGCAACGCGGACCTGGTATTGTGTACGCTTATAAAAATATTAAGAGAGAGTGTTAATGCAACGCGGACCTGGTATTGTGTACGCTTATAAAAATATTAAGAGAGAGTGTTAATGCAACGCGGACCTGGTATTGTGTACGCTTATAAAAATATTAAGAGAGAGTGTTAATGCAACGCGGACCTGGTATTGTGTACGCTTATAAAAATATTAAGAGAGAGTGTTAATGCAACGCGGACCTGGTATTGTGTACGCTTATAAAAATATTAAGAGAGAGTGTTAATGCAACGCGGACCTGGTATTGTGTACGTTTATAAAAATATTAAGAGAGAGTGTTAATGCAACTCGGACCTGGTATTGTGTACGCTTATAAAAATATTAAGAGAGAGTGTTAATGCAACGCGGACCTGGTATTGTGTACGTTTATAAAAATATTAAGAGAGAGTGTTAATGCAACGCGGACCTGGTATTGTGTACGCTTATAAAAATATTAAGAGAGAGTGTTAATGCAACGCGGACCTGGTATTGTGTACGCTTATAAAAATATTAAGAGAGAGTGTTAATGCAACGCGGACCTGGTATTGTGTACGCTTATAAAAATATTAAGAGAGAGTGTTAATGCAACGCGGACCTGGTATTGTGTACGCTTATAAAAATATTAAGAGAGAGTGTTAATGCAACGCGGACCTGGTATTGTGTACGCTTATAAAAATATTAAGAGAGAGTGTTAATGCAACGCGGACCTGGTATTGTGTACGCTTATAAAAATATTAAGAGAGAGTGTTAATGCAACGCGGACCTGGTATTGTGTACGCTTATAAAAATATTAAGAGAGAGTGTTAATGCAACGCGGACCTGGTATTGTGTACGCTTATAAAAAAATCAAATTTACATTTTACGAGTTTTATTTTGTTTATTTATTTTATTTGTATTTACGAGTGTAAGTACTTTATTACACAAAATAACTATTTAAAGTTATGTACAAAGGTGAACTTAATGTCTTCATTTTATAACAGCCCTTTGGGAGTGTGACAAAGGATGTTTGTTACAGATATGCTAAATCATGTAACTGATGTAACTTTTTAGGGCAATAAAGAATTTTAAGGGTCCAAGCGCTAAACCATATTTAAAAAACATCACCCCTCGTCTAATTGTCTCCGCTGGGGACAAGAGGGCTGGTTCTTTCCTCGCCCAGAGAATCAGCATAGCGATTCAGCGAGGAAATGCGGCCAGCGTTCTTGCCACCATGCCGCGCGGATACGATTTATATTTAAATTAGGTTTAGAAGTAGGTTTTTTTGTTTGTTATTGTTTTAGTTTAATTTTATTTTTTATTTGTTGATATTAATAGTATTATTAAAGCGAAAATATGTTTAAATTAATTATTGTTTCCGTCGCACAACTTAATCTTTTAAATGCTAATACCGCACCCCTATTGAATCAAAACGTTTCAACCTAAATGACAATTATTGTTTCCGTCGCACAACTTAATCTTTTAAATGCTAATACCGCACCCCTATTGAATCAAAACGTTTCAACCTAAATGACAATTATTGTTTCCGTCGCACAACTTAATCTTTTAAATGCTAATACCGCACCCCTATTGAATCAAAACGTTTCAACCTAAATGACAATTATTGTTTCCGTCGCACAACTTAATCTTTTAAATGCTAATACCGCACCCCTATTGAATCAAAACGTTTCAACCTAAATGACAATTATTGTTTCCGTCGCACAACTTAATCTTTTAAATGCTAATACCGCACCCCTATTGAATCAAAACGTTTCAACCTAAATGACAATTATTGTTTCCGTCGCACAACTTAATCTTTTAAATGCTAATACCGCACCCCTATTGAATCAAAACGTTTCAACCTAAATGACAATTATTGTTTCCGTCGCACAACTTAATCTTTTAAATGCTAATACCGCACCCCTATTGAATCAAAACGTTTCAACCTAAATGACAATTATTGTTTCCGTCGCACAACTTAATCTTTTAAATGCTAATACCGCACCCCTATTGAATCAAAACGTTTCAACCTAAATGACAATTATTGTTTCCGTCGCACAACTTAATCTTTTAAATGCTAATACCGCACCCCTATTGAATCAAAACGTTTCAACCTAAATGACAATTATTGTTTCCGTCGCACAACTTAATCTTTTAAATGCTAATACCGCACCCCTATTGAATCAAAACGTTTCAACCTAAATGACAATTATTGTTTCCGTCGCACAACTTAATCTTTTAAATGCTAATACCGCACCCCTATTGAATCAAAACGTTTCAACCTAAATGACAATTATTGTTTCCGTCGCACAACTTAATCTTTTAAATGCTAATACCGCACCCCTATTGAATCAAAACGTTTCAACCTAAATGACAATTATTGTTTCCGTCGCACAACTTAATCTTTTAAATGCTAATACCGCACCCCTATTGAATCAAAACGTTTCAACCTAAATGACAATTATTGTTTCCGTCGCACAACTTAATCTTTTAAATGCTAATACCGCACCCCTATTGAATCAAAACGTTTCAACCTAAATGACAATTATTGTTTCCGTCGCACAACTTAATCTTTTAAATGCTAATACCGCACCCCTATTGAATCAAAACGTTTCAACCTAAATGACAATTATTGTTTCCGTCGCACAACTTAATCTTTTAAATGCTAATACCGCACCCCTATTGAATCAAAACGTTTCAACCTAAATGACAATTATTGTTTCCGTCGCACAACTTAATCTTTTAAATGCTAATACCGCACCCCTATTGAATCAAAACGTTTCAACCTAAATGACAATTATTGTTTCCGTCGCACAACTTAATCTTTTAAATGCTAATACCGCACCCCTATTGAATCAAAACGTTTCAACCTAAATGACAATTATTGTTTCCGTCGCACAACTTAATCTTTTAAATGCTAATACCGCACCCCTATTGAATCAAAACGTTTCAACCTAAATGACAATTATTGTTTCCGTCGCACAACTTAATCTTTTAAATGCTAATACCGCACCCCTATTGAATCAAAACGTTTCAACCTAAATGACAATTATTGTTTCCGTCGCACAACTTAATCTTTTAAATGCTAATACCGCACCCCTATTGAATCAAAACGTTTCAACCTAAATGACAATTATTGTTTCCGTCGCACAACTTAATCTTTTAAATGCTAATACCGCACCCCTATTGAATCAAAACGTTTCAACCTAAATGACAATTATTGTTTCCGTCGCACAACTTAATCTTTTAAATGCTAATACCGCACCCCTATTGAATCAAAACGTTTCAACCTAAATGACAATTATTGTTTCCGTCGCACAACTTAATCTTTTAAATGCTAATACCGCACCCCTATTGAATCAAAACGTTTCAACCTAAATGACAATTATTGTTTCCGTCGCACAACTTAATCTTTTAAATGCTAATACCGCACCCCTATTGAATCAAAACGTTTCAACCTAAATGACAATTATTGTTTCCGTCGCACAACTTAATCTTTTAAATGCTAATACCGCACCCCTATTGAATCAAAACGTTTCAACCTAAATGACAATTATTGTTTCCGTCGCACAACTTAATCTTTTAAATGCTAATACCGCACCCCTATTGAATCAAAACGTTTCAACCTAAATGACAATTATTGTTTCCGTCGCACAACTTAATCTTTTAAATGCTAATACCGCACCCCTATTGAATCAAAACGTTTCAACCTAAATGACAATTATTGTTTCCGTCGCACAACTTAATCTTTTAAATGCTAATACCGCACCCCTATTGAATCAAAACGTTTCAACCTAAATGACAATCATTGTTTCCGTCGCACAACTTAATCTTTTAAATGCTAATACCGCACCCCTATTGAATCAAAACGTTTCAACCTAAATGACAATTATTGTTTCCGTCGCACAACTTAATCTTTTAAATGCTAATACCGCATCCCTATTGAATCAAAACGTTTCAACCTAAATGACAATTATTGTTTCCGTCGCACAACTTAATCTTTTAAATGCTAATACCGCACCCCTATTGAATCAAAACGTTTCAACCTAAATGACAATTATTGTTTCCGTCGCACAACTTAATCTTTTAAATGCTAATACCGCACCCCTATTGAATCAAAACGTTTCAACCTAAATGACAATTATTGTTTCCGTCGCACAACTTAATCTTTTAAATGCTAATACCGCACCCCTATTGAATCAAAACGTTTCAACCTAAATGACAATTATTGTTTCCGTCGCACAACTTAATCTTTTAAATGCTAATACCGCACCCCTATTGAATCAAAACGTTTCAACCTAAATGACAATTATTGTTTCCGTCGCACAACTTAATCTTTTAAATGCTAATACCGCACCCCTATTGAATCAAAACGTTTCAACCTAAATGACAATTATTGTTTCCGTCGCACAACTTAATCTTTTAAATGCTAATACCGCACCCCTATTGAATCAAAACGTTTCAACCTAAATGACAATTATTGTTTCCGTCGCACAACTTAATCTTTTAAATGCTAATACCGCACCCCTATTGAATCAAAACGTTTCAACCTAAATGACAATTATTGTTTCCGTCGCACAACTTAATCTTTTAAATGCTAATACCGCACCCCTATTGAATCAAAACGTTTCAACCTAAATGACAATTATTGTTTCCGTCGCACAACTTAATCTTTTAAATGCTAATACCGCACCCCTATTGAATCAAAACGTTTCAACCTAAATGACAATTATTGTTTCCGTCGCACAACTTAATCTTTTAAATGCTAATACCGCACCCCTATTGAATCAAAACGTTTCAACCTAAATGACAATTATTGTTTCCGTCGCACAACTTAATCTTTTAAATGCTAATACCGCACCCCTATTGAATCAAAACGTTTCAACCTAAATGACAATTATTGTTTCCGTCGCACAACTTAATCTTTTAAATGCTAATACCGCACCCCTATTGAATCAAAACGTTTCAACCTAAATGACAATTATTGTTTCCGTCGCACAACTTAATCTTTTAAATGCTAATACCGCACCCCTATTGAATCAAAACGTTTCAACCTAAATGACAATTATTGTTTCCGTCGCACAACTTAATCTTTTAAATGCTAATACCGCACCCCTATTGAATCAAAACGTTTCAACCTAAATGACAATTATTGTTTCCGTCGCACAACTTAATCTTTTAAATGCTAATACCGCACCCCTATTGAATCAAAACGTTTCAACCTAAATGACAATTATTGTTTCCGTCGCACAACTTAATCTTTTAAATGCTAATACCGCACCCCTATTGAATCAAAACGTTTCAACCTAAATGACAATTATTGTTTCCGTCGCACAACTTAATCTTTTAAATGCTAATACCGCACCCCTATTGAATCAAAACGTTTCAACCTAAATGACAATTATTGTTTCCGTCGCACAACTTAATCTTTTAAATGCTAATACCGCACCCCTATTGAATCAAAACGTTTCAACCTAAATGACAATTATTGTTTCCGTCGCACAACTTAATCTTTTAAATGCTAATACCGCACCCCTATTGAATCAAAACGTTTCAACCTAAATGACAATTATTGTTTCCGTCGCACAACTTAATCTTTTAAATGCTAATACCGCACCCCTATTGAATCAAAACGTTTCAACCTAAATGACAATTATTGTTTCCGTCGCACAACTTAATCTTTTAAATGCTAATACCGCACCCCTATTGAATCAAAACGTTTCAACCTAAATGACAATTATTGTTTCCGTCGCACAACTTAATCTTTTAAATGCTAATACCGCACCCCTATTGAATCAAAACGTTTCAACCTAAATGACAATTATTGCAGATTCCTTTCTCAGTCAAATCAAACATTAACATGTCACTAGAATCTGTTTAACTGAGTTTTCTGATAACAGCTTAGTTTTCGACTTGCAGGAGTAGAATTATTCAAAATAACTTAAATAATGACGTGTCACAAATGCCTGTACCTAATAGGTTTACGTGAATAAAGATATTTTGACTCCGGATAGCAGATTGAAACAAATACGATTGGAACTCTAATAGCAACCGAGGTTGGCACTAACTTCCCATAAATGACGTGAGACATCAGTTTTCCGAATAAACGAATAATAGCATATTTTTTCTGGTTTGTGAAAAAGTGTTTAGAACTAAAATAGTTTTAATCTAGATGTACTATATACCAGACAAAGTCCAAGCACGCTTCATAGATGTCATGACGAGTGTGACGAGCTTTGTGTGTTCAGATGTGCAGCCCCTCGCAACCTACTTCCAAACGGCCTTTCTCAACCAGATGCCAACTTGATAACACGATTCCTACAACTGATAGCGATAGGTGACACATTCCTGCAGCTTATATAAAAACCAAAGTATCATCACGACCGTTACCCTAGCGTCGGCATCCATTACCTACGTTTAGCCAGCTTTACTGCAGGCTTATCATGAATGGGAAGCTCATCGATATCTTTAGCTTACTAGACTCGTAAAATATCACAAAAATAAAAAATGAGTTCTCGACCTAGGTCCCACAAAAACGGATACTGAACTACTACACCTAAGGTCAGTTATGTATGTATCATGTGTCGCTAAGCAAAGCGCCTGGCCGAGGAGTTGTCAAAGCGGCGGAGGTCTGGAGACCGGGAGTCGGGATGCGGACAATACTTTTGCCAACGGTTAGCCTAAGAGCGGTGATAGCTCGGTTGTAAAAACGTTTTCCTTAATATCCTCAAAAGCTCGGTTCGAACCTCGGTACCAACAACAAATAAACCTTTACCTACATTTGACATAGATTTACAACACCACCGTTTCCGTGCCTCAGGGAGCCCGTTAAGCCGTCGGTCCCGGTTCCACTAATACTAACTTGTGGAATCGTGAATAAATTGTCATAAAAAATACATCAAACGCTCGCCAACCAGCTGGCCAGCAGCGTGTGTAGCCCAAATTCTACAGAAATTTCTAGAAGGCCCATCTCCAACAGTGCAGGTCTAGTGATCTATGTTTTACCAGCTTTAGTTTAGATTTATTTTTATTATTTAAGTAGTTAAATTCAAATTAACTATTTTATTAAGACATCCGGAAAACATAAACACATATTGTATTCGTTGGCGTCCATTTTTCAAATTAATGTTGTTGTCGCTGGCAGATGCGTTACACTCGTTCTCTTTTGTATTATGTTCCTTACGTTCTACTGTCTCCTACTGCGGGCTTCTCCTACCATTGTATACATCACAACACGAGATAGTTGTACTAATAAGATAGTGTTTGTGAAACTGTAAACTTTAAAATATTTTCTTCTAAGTTAGTGATAAAAGCTACATAGAATACGAAGCTAAGAAAGTTGACACTACATACATACTGCATTCTATGGTTAGGATTTTAGTCTGACAATTATGAAGCGATCTTTATCTAGTAGTTATATTATTAATTTTGAATATTATTGAAATTAAAATAGTGGATGCCCATACTTCAGTTTTGTCGTTAGGAATTATATGCGAACTGCCAAGCATAACTACAATATTGACGAATATCAACTTTAATAGCGATTGAACCTGTCAGTGTCCGTTCGTTACAGGTTTATATAAGAAACAGACGTTGGCTACACGATACGTTGTTACAGTCATTCATCGCGCCAACATATTGACTAACTCTTATCTAGTCCTAACTTATTTTAATGCTATTAAAAGTATTTTAGGAAAAAAATATATAAACAAGAGAGTAGTATGAAGTGTTAACAGTCGGCACATCAGTTCCTGGAGCTGTGCCAGGTTGGTACTTCTGGATTATAGTTATTTTATTGACTAGACTCAATGTTAAGGCGGGTACTTCCTTAGCCAATACATTATGCAGTCAATGTTAAAAACAATTTGGATGTTACAACTTCTATTACACCCTCTTTTGTCGCACACTAATTATATGGAATTCTCTATATTAGCCTTTCATTTTTTCCATTCGTATAACTTGAAGTCTTGTTTTTCCATTCGTATAACTTGAAGTCTTTCAAGCGAAGTGTGAAAAAGCCTCTGTTTAAGCCAACTTAGTGTGATGATGCCGGTACAAAATGTCGAGCAAGTAGATTAACATTTCCTTTAGATAATTAATGTTGAGAACATCATGTTGTACTCGTAAATGTTAAACAAAATACTATTCTTATTAAGTTTTCTTTTGGCAACAATGTTAGGAGAAAATATTATCTATCTTCAACTTGTCATTTTCAAGTCTCTCAACATCAAAGTGTAGTCATCAACATCTCCCGAGTGTCGGTTACTTTTGACAAATGTAGTCTATCAACTTTCTAGACAATATAATTACGGACATTTTGAATATGTCTTGCCTCTATATTACTAAAACAAATCTATGATTAATATATAACTCTAAAGTGTCTGTAATTTTATTTTCTATAAAGTTAATGTATATCTCTCTCTCTTTCTTCAGTGCGACAAACCTTGGCTTGCTCGAGCTGATGTGCGCTTGAGGAAACGTGGAAAATAACGTAGATTGGTGTGTTACAGTGTGGCGGTCACGATGTGATGGTGTGGTGGGTGCTGCTGGTGCTGCTCCGCGGAGGGGGCGCCGCCGACCTCGTCTTCCGAGTGCCAGAGGTCTTGGTCGGTACACAAACACATACATCGGAAACCGTCTGGCAAGCGTGGTATAACAAGGCTCGCCAATGCAAATGGACTTTTAGCAACCCTTATGCATTAATTTTGATGCTTATTTATAATAATTAGGTTGAGTTGCACCAAAACGAAATCTCTGTAAATATAACTTGGATCGTTACGATAACATAGACTTTATGGCCCGACGAAGGCTTAGCGTCTGTTAAAATTATATTAAATTCTCTGTGCCTAAACAAATGCATTTTATTTGCTAAATTTCCAAAATGGCTTCAGGATGAGGGGCCCCAAATGTCGAGTTCCGGGGCCCTGGACCGACCTGGCTATGATAGTAACTTTATTTATTTTAACTTTGGTCCTTTATTGAATATTAAACATTGCTCTATCGTAGGTAGTTCGTTTGACTTTGAATTTGTGGAGGAGACCACTTGTCTGCTCCATACGGTGATGATGTGTGTGTTCCAGGCCCGTCAGTCGGGATCGGACCGTCCCGTGGGCTCGGTGGTCCCCCCGGGACGGCCCGCCAACGGTTCCCTGTCGCCGCCGTACGAGGAGTACTTCCTGGAGCACGAGGTCAGCACGGCAGACGCCAGGAGGGCGGCCAGGGAACTGGATCTAGATAAAGGTATCCATTCTTCTAGCTTCCGTTGATCCTGTCAGTGGGTCGGTATGTATTCATATTAGTAAATCGAGCGATGATAATTTGTTATGAAGCAAATAGTAATGTAATTGTAATCATCGAACTGTTATAATTTTAGTTTTATTTGCAGTGTGCCTATAGTTTATTATATTTGCAGTGTGCCTATAGTTTATTATATTTGCAGTGTGCCTATAGTTTATTATATTTGCAGTGTGCCTATAGTTTATTATATTTTTGTATTTATTTAATGTTAGGTTTTCTTTTTAGCTATTTAATGTTGTAATTCTTAATCTTAGTATTTTAATTAATAGAAATGTTGTTAACTTTAATAATATCGCGGCGGACAATTTAAGTATTTAATTCACGTTTTTCCAATGATTTTGAAGTTGCAACCTTTTTTGTTTTGATTTTTCTTAAAGACGGTGATCGATAAATCATCAATGATACGCCCCCTGCCTGAAGGGCCCACGCGGGTGGGGGTCGCATGCCCGACCTAAGTCTCTCTCTCTCACTGTTGGCCCTGCGTGCCTTAACACTAAGTCTGAGTCGTTCGCCGCGTACCCATGGGTGACCTTTGAAATAGGGGAAATCGCTATTTTGACGTAAGGTCGGCTATGATCGGAAAAACTCGGGCTAAAAGTGGTAGTAAATAACGGAATTCACTATTTTGCCAATGTAACGTTTGCGACAAGTAATGAAATGCTGGAGACCTCCAAGCGAAGTGTCAAGTAGTGTGCGAGAGAGATGGTCAGTTTGATTGGTGATGTGTTTCGCAATCTTAATTAAAGTTGCTGAGTCATTGTCGGTGACACTCATTGACTTGGAAACATTGACTTCGTCACCGACAACTCGACACAAACGTTGATTTTTCTATAAGTATATATCCTTATAACAGGTAACGCAGGGGAATTTCAGTCTGGAAAAAGCAACCGGATGACTGTATTTAAGTTCCTGAGGCAATTTGTTATTTTTTTGTATAATACCTCATACTCGTAACGTAAAGTAGTTTAGCAACCGAATGGAAAGGCGATAGCATTAAAGTACGCTTACTTACTATTGATTGGAAAAAATGTCATCCGAAATGTTTGGACGATAGTTTGCGCGAACGGATATTTTAAAATCGAGAATCCCTGAAGGGATTGAAAATATAGTTCGCTATCGGAATGCCATCACAAACGATTCTAATCTCAATTTTATGATTAATATCGTACAAAAGTAGGCTACTACGTCAGGAATTATCTGATTGCACACGGATAGTGTACAATATTAGGGGTTGAAAAATGGGCTTGTGATTATTTTTTTATGATATTTGAAAAAAGTGAATAAAAATTGATAATTTTTTCTACTTAAACCATTATTTTTTTATAAACCGTTCAGATGAAACGGATGACAATTTTTATAGCATCTCTACACAAAATCAAGAATTTACCTGAAAGGTTCCCCAAAGGAAGAATCTATCATAGCAAATGTTACTACGTGTGTAGTGTCGACTGTGTTGTGGATAAAATTATAAAATTATTTATTGAACACAAAATATAAAAACATGTACATAGGCGAGCATAATACCGTGAAGGTATTCTCTACCAGCTAACCTAAATGAAAACGGATGATCAAACTTACAAAGCCATAGTGTAGTCGTACGGAGAGATCGGCATAACAGATATCTGTCTAGTCAATAATAACTTAGCTGAGCGCAGAATTAAGTTCCTAAAATCGCCAAGTCACATAATTATGATCATTTCGCAGGTAAACCTCATTAGCTTATTAATTATCTCTATTAATCAAATATTGTACTTAATGAATTAGAAGTAGTAAAACCAATACGTTGAAGTTACAAGGTTGGAAAATGCTAACCAGGAGTCTATCTTTAGGTCCAAAACACAAGTAAATCAAGCTGGTGTCCCCCAGGCGATTTGGCGATTAACTAACGAAGAAACCGCCCTTCAGGCATACCATGGATATGTTGCGTCAAATATAAGGTACGGCATATTATTGTGGGGCAATGCACTGGAAATAAATATAATCTTTATTGGACAAAAACAATGCATTCGTGCTACACACCTCCTATGACTTCCTGTCGTCCTTTATTTATAATACTAAAATTACTGAACAGTCAGTAGTCCATCTATATACTTGAATGCTTTTTATTTGTAAAAAGCCACCCGGAACTTTTTGGGATAATTGCAATTTTCCAGTTTCTATAAGGGAGCTGCCACTAAAACTGATCAAATTAAGAGTCAAACAAATGCTGGTTAATAAATATTTTTATTCGACAAAAGAATACCTAGACACTAAGCTCGACAAAGTTATGTGACAAAAAAATTTTTGTATTTTAGAAATAGCGAAGCATGTGATATAATTACATATAATAATTTTTGTATTTTAGAAATAGCGAAGCATGTGATATAATTACATATAATAATTTTTGTATTTTAGAAATAGCGAAGCATGTGATATAATTACATATAATAATTTTCCAAGAGTGTGGCGATCCCAAATGCCATAACTACCTAAAACAGAATATTTCGATTATAATTCAACGAGGAAATGTGGCGAGAGTATTAGGTACCCTCCCTGGTGGTAAGCCCTTAGTTTGTTTTGTAGAATAGTTTTAATTTCATAGCTATTTTTAGTTTCAGTTTTATTTATAATTAGTTTTTTAACCAATTTTATTTTAATATTTTTGTATCTAAGTACTTCGAATAAATGTATAATTTACATACCATGTTTCTGACAAATAAATAAATAATTTCATTTCATCATGTTGCCGACCCTGACCCTCTGAGAGTGGTGGGGGGCAGTCAAGTGATGGAGCTGTAATTACAGAAACCTGACATCATAACACAAGCTATGATCCAGAACTCGCAAAAGATCGTTGTACATCCCCAAGATAATAAAGTTTAAAATACATAGTTTCGAAAATCGCGGATAAAATCAAATATCTATTAAAGTACCATCACGATCGTATTCACCTTTCGAGGTGGTCAGACCACGACTCACGATCGTATTCACCTTTCGAGGTGGTCAGACCACGACTCACGATCGTATTCACCTTTCGAGGTGGTCAGACCACGACTCACGATCGTATTCACCTTTCGAGGTGGTCAGACCACGACTTTTTGGGAAGCTGATTCACATTACTATAAACAAGTGGCAAGCGTACCAAACTCGAGAAATATCACAAATTAATTAAATAATTTATTGTGTCCCGACCAGGAATCTAACCCGGTACCTCCGATTCTAAATCCACCGACTTAACGGGACCACTTAGACCACGGAGGCATGTTGTTAATGTGATGGAATTGTACATTTTGTGTTATTTTGTACCGCATATTTTAACAGAGTTTACTCTGGGTACTGTTGGGCAGAAAGAAAAAGGAAAGTTTACTCTGGGTACTGTTGGGCAGAAAGAAAAAGGAAAGTTTACTCTGGGTACTGTTGGGCAGAAAGAAAAAGGAAAGTTTACTCTGGGTACTGTTGGGCAGAAAGAAAAAGGAAAGTTTACTCTGGGTACTGTTGGGCAGAAAGAAAAAGGAAAGTTTACTCTGGGTACTGTTGGGCAGAAAGAAAAAGGAAAGTTTACTCTGGGTACTGTTGGGCAGAAAGAAAAAGGAAAGTTTACTCTGGGTACTGTTGGGCAGAAAGAAAAAGGAAAGTTTACTCTGGGTACTGTTGGGCAGAAAGAAAAAGGAAAGTTTATTTATAAATTTTTGGGAGGACTAAAATCACATAAATACACATTACATAACTTTTGGTAGAGAAGAAAATATTTACAAAATATACAATTAATATTAATACTACAGATTCGGATACAAGTCCTGTCATACAAAATTACTGCGTGAAACTGGCAAGCGGAGATCTAGATGTACACATGCTATCTCTTTCTCTTAATAATATACGACAAATAATATAAATGCTATTAAATATTTATCACAAAATCAACTAATAAATCAAGAGGTATGTCGAGATCGTGACAAATGGCGCTCAATTGTCTCTGCCTACCCCGCAAGGGACCTGGCGTGAAGATATGTATGTATGTAAAATCAACTAATTCTAATCTAATCAATTTAAACATAAGTTATAAATTGCATCGTCATATAGTATATTAACACGACCTCACGTTGGCCGTAGTTGAAACGAACTGTCGGAAATATTAGCACACTATCATTTTATGCTGATACTTCGTCTAATTCCGTCGTTTTTAGAGCCGTCACCTATAATCTAGTTGATTCTTGATCGATAATTAGGAGGTAATAAGATAATAACAACGAACACAAGAAAACAAGCTGAATTAATATAGCATTACAGATACTGCTTCAACCAAAATAAAAATAAAATATCTAGAGTTTCACTTTGAATGTTACAAAAATATTAGTATGCGTGTCTGGTCGACTTGTTAACTCTCTGGCGCGGTACAATATCAGTGGTCATCTAATGACACCAAGCAGCAATTAATCTCACATTAATTAATAATTTGAAGATCACGACCTCGTCCCTATTTAAATTAATTGACAAAGCAAAAGCAACGAAACAATTGTAGTTCTGACAGAAGTGTTGTCGTAAAGTCAGAGACAAAAGTAACGAAACAATTGTAGTTCTGACAGAAGTGTTGTCGTAAAGTCAGAGACAAAAGCAACGAAACAATTGTAGTTCTGACAGAAGTGTTGTCGTAAAGTCAGAGACAAAAGCAACGAAACAATTGTAGTTCTGACAGAAGTGTTGTCGTAAAGTCAGAGACAAAAGGAACGAAACAATTGTAGTTCTGACAGAAGTGTTGTCGTAAAGTCAGAGACAAAAGCAACGAAACAATTGTAGTTCTGACAGAAGTGTTGTCGTAAAGTCAGAGACAAAATATTCACGAAACAATTGTAGTTCTGACAGAAGTGTTGTCGTAAAGTCAGAGACAAAATATTCACGAAACAATTGTAGTTCTGACAGAAGTGTTGTCGTAAAGTCAGAGACAAAATATTCACGAAACAATTGTAGTTCTGACAGAAGTGTTGTCGTAAAGTCAGAGACAAAATATTCACGAAAACCTACCTATTACAGGCTTTTTGATCTATGAAACGTCATTAATTAAATGATTTTAAATGATTGAAGCAGTGCAGTAGCTCAGCAGTGCAGTAGCTCAGCAGTGCAGTAGCTTCAAAATATGCATGCCATAGTCTTGTAGGTCATGAAAAACTTTTTATCATGTACTCGTAACATGTAACCGTGTATTCTAGCAAATAAACGAATTCATTTCATTTAAAAATATATACCACATTATTTGCAATTGTTGTTTTCACCCTGCGAATAATAGACGAACTATTATTAAAAACTTTAGTTACAGTCGTCACAGCAGCGCCCGGGCGGTCGGTTGTAGACGAACTATTATTAAAAACTTTAGTTACAGTCGTCACAGCAGCGCCCGGGCGGTCGGTTGTAGACGAACTATTATTAAAAACTTTAGTTACAGTCGTCACAGCAGCGCCCGGGCGGTCGGTTGACGAACTATTATTAAAAACTTTAGTTACAGTCGTCACAGCAGCGCCCGGGCGGTCGGTTGTAGACGAACTATTATTAAAAACTTTAGTTACAGTCGTCACAGCAGCGCCCGGGCGGTCGGTTGTAGACGAACTATTATTAAAAACTTTAGTTACAGTCGTCACAGCAGCGCCCGGGCGGTCGGTTGACGAACTATTATTAAAAACCTTAGTTACAGTCGTCACAGCAGCGCCCGGGCGGTCGGTTGTAGACGAACTATTATTAAAAACTTTAGTTACAGTCGTCACAGCAGCGCCCGGGCGGTCGGTTGACGAACTATTATTAAAAACTTTAGTTACAGTCGTCACAGCAGCGCCCGGGCGGTCGGTTGTAGACGAACTATTATTAAAAACTTTAGTTACAGTCGTCACAGCAGCGCCCGGGCGGTCGGTTGACGAACTATTATTAAAAACTTTAGTTACAGTCGTCACAGCAGCGCCCGGGCGGTCGGTTGTAGACGAACTATTATTAAAAACTTTAGTTACAGTCGTCACAGCAGCGCCCGGGCGGTCGGTTGACGAACTATTATTAAAAACTTTAGTTACAGTCGTCACAGCAGCGCCCGGGCGGTCGGTTGTAGACGAACTATTATTAAAAACTTTAGTTACAGTCGTCACAGCAGCGCCCGGGCGGTCGGTTGACGAACTATTATTAAAAACTTTAGTTACAGTCGTCACAGCAGCGCCCGGGCGGTCGGTTGTAGACGAACTATTATTAAAAACTTTAGTTACAGTCGTCACAGCAGCGCCCGGGCGGTCGGTTGTAGACGAACTATTATTAAAAACTTTAGTTACAGTCGTCACAGCAGCGCCCGGGCGGTCGGTTGACGAACTATTATTAAAAACTTTAGTTACAGTCGTCACAGCAGCGCCCGGGCGGTCGGTTGTAGACGAACTATTATTAAAAACTTTAGTTATAGTCGTCACAGCAGCGCCCGGGCGGTCGGTTTAGTTACAGTCGTCACAGCAGCGCCCGGGCGGTCGGTTGTAGACGAACTATTATTAAAAACTTTAGTTATAGTCGTCACAGCAGCGCCCGGGCGGTCGGTTTACTTACAGTCGTCACAGCAGCGCCCGGGCGGTCGGTTTAGTTACAGTCGTCACAGCAGCGCCCGGGCGGTCGGTTGACGAACTATTATTAAAAACTTTAGTTACAGTCGTCACAGCAGCGCCCGGGCGGTCGGTTTAGTTACAGTCGTCACAGCAGCGCCCGGGCGGTCGGTTTAGTTACAGTCGTCACAGCAGCGCCCGGGCGGTCGGTTTAGTTACAGTCGTCACAGCAGCGCCCGGGCGGTCGGTTGTAGACGAACTATTATTAAAAACTTTAGTTACAGTCGTCACAGCAGCGCCCGGGCGGTCGGTTGACGAACTATTATTAAAAACTTTAGTTACAGTCGTCACAGCAGCGCCCGGGCGGTCGGTTGTAGACGAACTATTATTAAAAACTTTAGTTACAGTCGTCACAGCAGCGCCCGGGCGGTCGGTTGACGAACTATTATTAAAAACTTTAGTTACAGTCGTCACAGCAGCGCCCGGGCGGTCGGTTGTAGACGAACTATTATTAAAAACTTTAGTTACAGTCGTCACAGCAGCGCCCGGGCGGTCGGTTGACGAACTATTATTAAAAACTTTAGTTACAGTCGTCACAGCAGCGCCCGGGCGGTCGGTTGTAGACGAACTATTATTAAAAACTTTAGTTACAGTCGTCACAGCAGCGCCCGGGCGGTCGGTTGACGAACTATTATTAAAAACTTTAGTTACAGTCGTCACAGCAGCGCCCGGGCGGTCGGTTGTAGACGAACTATTATTAAAAACTTTAGTTACAGTCGTCACAGCAGCGCCCGGGCGGTCGGTTGTAGACGAACTATTATTAAAAACTTTAGTTACAGTCGTCACAGCAGCGCCCGGGCGGTCGGTTGACGAACTATTATTAAAAACTTTAGTTACAGTCGTCACAGCAGCGCCCGGGCGGTCGGTTGTAGACGAACTATTATTAAAAACTTTAGTTATAGTCGTCACAGCAGCGCCCGGGCGGTCGGTTTAGTTACAGTCGTCACAGCAGCGCCCGGGCGGTCGGTTGTAGACGAACTATTATTAAAAACTTTAGTTATAGTCGTCACAGCAGCGCCCGGGCGGTCGGTTTACTTACAGTCGTCACAGCAGCGCCCGGGCGGTCGGTTTAGTTACAGTCGTCACAGCAGCGCCCGGGCGGTCGGTTGACGAACTATTATTAAAAACTTTAGTTACAGTCGTCACAGCAGCGCCCGGGCGGTCGGTTTAGTTACAGTCGTCACAGCAGCGCCCGGGCGGTCGGTTTAGTTACAGTCGTCACAGCAGCGCCCGGGCGGTCGGTTTAGTTACAGTCGTCACAGCAGCGCCCGGGCGGTCGGTTTAGTTACAGTCGTCACAGCAGCGCCCGGGCGGTCGGTTGACGAAATAATGACTAAATAACTATACACTTACAGGTGTATAATTTTCCTAATAATGAAATCCAAACGGAAAGAGTTACTATGCTCGAGGTCAATGTGGCGGCCTAAATCACAGGCTCCACACTCCGAGGGTCAAGGTTCGAAGACCACAAAAGAATTAGGCAGGGACAAACATTGGCAATATCGTGGAAGTACTTACTATGATTTGATGCTGTGTCCGGCTTTAGTGGACTAGTCCATCGAAACCTGGGCTGTTTAGGAATCCTTGCGGCGCCTAATAGACTATCGATACGTTGGGGTGCTGAAATGTCTCTACAGTCTAGTTACAGAGCAACTGTTGAGAGGCGTGCGACAGAAATATGTCATATCCCCGAGCTGTTCACGAACGTGTTGAAAATGTATGTTAAAATTAAATTTTTAATTATTTAATTTAATATTGGTTTTACTGCTGCTTAAATGTGAATGGAGTATATATTTCACGCCTCCGAATGCGGTTGAGCAAGCTGTCGCTCAAGAATCTTTGCAGAACATTAAAAGGTTTATAGCAGGTTGATTTCGGAATAAACTTTGGACAAGACGAAAGTCAATCAATAATCAAGCCAGGCCGAGGCCAATCTGCGTGGGAAACGCCTCTCTCCAAGTTATGCAGAAATACATCTTCAACCCGTGCGTCCTCCAGTTATGTCGTGTGCCCTCCAGTTTGTCGTGTGCCGACACGTGGACCCTGACAGTGGGTCTGATCCACAAATTTATGAGCTATGCTTGGTATTCTTTGATGGATAGAATTCGAAAGGTCGATATATTGACAGAAAACCAAAGTTACCGGCATACCTTTAAAAATTAACAAGCTGAAGATTTAGCAATGGGCCGGACACAGTGAAGGCCACGTACGAGAAGAAGAAAAGTGGGATGACAGATGGCCGGATGACCTGAAGAAGGTCGCTGGTGGGAGATGGATGGGGTTCGCAAAAGACCTCGTGGCGAGCAGCAGTGAAGAGACTGTCGAGGACTGACGAGGCTGTTGATGATAACCCTTGTGTAAGAGTATCCAAGATATTTTTAAATAAACATGCTAGCTGAACATGATCAGCTTAAGGATAACCATCCTGGAGAAGATCGTGTTCTTATTATATGTTTAAATTAACAAAAAAAAGTTTCTGCAGCACACAAATCTGAATTAGAAAACCATCTTAAAACTCCAATTAACCTGCCGTAGAACTTGTCACGGAGATTCGAATAAGTCTCAATAATGACACGGTTTTTCCTTGAGAACGTGACGCTAAGAGATCGGTCACTGGACCGACACTAATGGTTACTTTACTTTCAATACTTGTTTGTTTCCGCTTTAGTTGGTCTATTTGAGACGTGACGAATTTGTAGCTCGAATCTTATAAAAAGTATTGATAGCTTTTGTTGCCGAGTACTATTCGAGCCGACACCGACACTACTACACTACGTGTCTGTACTGTATACCTGTAATGTATTAAGTTGTGGTTAAAGCTACTAGAGGTTACTGTGCACAAGAGGCGGGGTTAATGTAGACATTCTCTGTTAACCCGCCTTTAGGACAAATTATATTTTTTAGGAAAGAAAGAAAATGATTTATTTATCGTAACAATTAAAATGGTTACAAAAAAATATGTAAACAATGAATAAATCTAAATATATAAATGTAAGCCTATTCTATATACCGAAACATACATACAGGTGTGGCGATAAATAGGTGCTCAGCTCAGCATATGCTACAGCCGAGGCTGTAGCGCTGATTTTCAGCTGATGTTGGGTGAGTCATGGGTCGTAGAGATGTACAGTACCATTTCCTAAATGTACAGTTTACATATATGTTTAACAAATGAGAATAAAATAAATAAATAATAATATGATAAATAAACTAATAAATGTAAATTAATGATAAGTAATAGTCAAGAAAAAACAATAGTATATAAATAAATACAATAAGATTAGGTAAGTTGCTGCGAAGTCTTTTATGTAATATACTTTTTGGGTGCCGATCTGAAACCTGCTAAGGAACGCATGTCCCGAAGCGGTGGAGGCAAGTTGTTCCATAGTTTCACAGCAGCGTACCTGAAACTACCTCGAAACGCAGATGTCCTAAAACGAGGGATGCAGAGTAATTAATGACTTGCTCGCGTGTTGTAGTGTTTAGGCTGGCTCGGCCATTTAAGTTTTTCAATTTGTTATCCCAATTACATGAAACCACAGCGGTGCTTGGTGAATAGTTCTACGACTACTCATTTTCAGCCGGTTATAATGGTCAAGAAACGAAGTGACGTGGCACCTTGTAGTAGGAAACTGTTGTTGACAGCAGAATTGATCCTACAATTTATTTATTTTTCTGGAACTCCAACAGCATAACCAAAAATACAATATTATAAAATTTTACACAATAAATAAGGCCATGAATGGGTTCACAAATTATACACAAAAATATAAATCCACTGTGAAAACTAATAGAAATCAACAAAAACAAATAGTGCATAAAATTAAGGAAATTTACAAAATACAACAAAACGCAAAGAAAACAATAACATACAACAAGACGAAAGAAAATATGTATTCATTCCTACCCATCAGCTACAGACACCAAAGCTATCTATCGTAAACTGTAACATAAACAATAAATTGGTTGAAGGACTGTAAATAAAGTGTGTATGTATGAGCGCGTGAGTGTGTATGCGTGTATGAGTGTATGCGTGTATGTGTGTATGCGTGTGGGTGTGTACCTATATGTGATCAATGTGTATAGGGATTAAGTTTTTGCACTACTATTATTTTATGTGTTGGAGCTTATGGCGTTATGGCGTTAATCAAATTATTCTGGGTCAGCACAACATATCTCTTCAAACCATCCCTTGAGACATTAAACATATCTATATCGGAGTAGTTCTTATTGTAGGTGCGGACTATTCTATGAAGAACAGAATTTTCTGCAAATCTAGTATGAGTTGAGGGCACATTAAACAGTTGGGGGTGTCTAGAGCGACGTTTAGGTACCGAAAAGTGTAAGGACGTTAACAGTTCTGGGCAGTCGACACGCCCTGTCAGTATTGCATGTAGTAACAACATGTCGTGTTGCCTACGCCGATCCTCCAGCGTCGACAGACGATAGTGCTGGCAGGCAGACGTGTAGTTTTCGAAGCTTTTGTAGCTTCTAAAGTTTAACAATTTCACAAACCTCTTTTGTATTCGTTCAATTCGTTGAATGTAAACCTCATATTGTGGTGACCAAACACTACAAGCGTACTCAAGATTGCTTCTAACGTAAGCAAAATATAATGATTTTAAACATGCCAGGTTTTTAAACGGTTTGGTGATTCGAGTGATAAAGCCAAACATTCGGTATGCTTTATTTATAATTATGTCTAAGTGTTCCGCCAAAATAAGTTTGGAATCCCAAGTAATTCCCAAATCCCGGACCAGACTGGACCTTTGAATAATTTTGCTGTCGATTGAATATGGATAGGTAATTGTTTTTGTCTTACGTGTGAACGTGATCACTGTACATTTATCGGTGTTAACAGAAATTCTATTCAATTTGTAGTAAATGGTCAATCGATCTAGATCACTTTGAAGATTTTGACAATCACTTAACCCTTCAATATTTAAATAAACCTTTTTATCGTCAGCAAAAAGAAGAAATTTAGATTTTATGATATAGTCATATATATCAAAAATGTACGCATTGTATAGCAAAGGCCCTAAATGTGACCCTTGCGGGACGCCTGATGAAATGCTGATGTAGTCTGAGCGAGAGGAACCTATGACGACAGCCTGCCGCCTGTTAGTGACATACGACTCCACCCATCTATGAAGACTACCATGAATTCCCAGGTGATGAAGCTTATGCAAGAGAATGACGTGGTCCACACGGTCAAAAGCTTTCTCGAAGTCGGTGTAGATCACGTCAACCTGATGACCTTTGTCCATATAGTTTAAGACGTCACTACTGAAGACTGAGAGATTCGTAGTTGTCGAGCGACGCTTCATAAATCCATGCTGATTGTGTGGTATAGCGTTCGAGATTACGGGGTAAATGTTCTCCAAAACTACCCTTTCCAGCATTTTACTAAAGTAACAAAGTATAGAAATAGGCCTATAGTTTGCTACCTTAACTTTAGTCCTTTTTTTGTGAATGGGTATAATATTTGCGTCCTTCCATTTGTCTGGAAAAATTCCATTGTGCAGGGAGCTGGCAAAAATAATATGAAGCGGACGAACAAGTGACTTAGCGCATTGTTTAATATAGATAGGTGGAATGTCGTCGCAGCCTGCGCCTTTCCTTGAGTCCAAAGATTTAATGATGCGAAGAATATCAGCATCAGAGATGGGAATGCTGTTAATATGTCCAGTGTCACCAACGGGTGGGAGCGTAAGACAATTGTCTCTATAGAATAAAGCAGGTTCTGCAAAAACACTCTTAAAAAAGTCATTAAACCCTCTGCAAGCCTCGGCCTCGCCTGAGTACCGCACTTGATCGAAAAAAATCGGGTCAGGGTAACTAGATTTATCCTTGAGCTTTGATTTGACATAGGACCAAAAACATTTCGGGTTCGTCTTGATGAACACCTGCATTCGAACTGTGTAATCCTTAAAGCACTGTTGCTGAACAATTTTTTGTCGTGACCTCAGAATAGAGAAGTCGTCATAATCACGGGGATTATGAAACTTTTTCCATCGTGCGTGTGCTTTAGATTTTTCCTTAATTATATTCCTGAGAGAACTGCTAAACCAGGATGGGAAGGGATGCTTGTAAGAACACCTCACTTTTGGGACATTATCAATTAAAGATCTGTACAAAAACGAATAAAACCTTTCAACAGCTTCGTTGGTAGGTAAAGAGTTAAGCTCGGCATCCCAGTCTATCTTACATAAAAAGTTATTAATATTACCGTAGTTAGCTTTAAAAAAGTTCAATGTAGATTTACGTATGTGTCTTCTTAGAGGGATTACGATTTCAGAAGCATCAATTTCGAGGGGTGGATGGAACTTGTCCTCGGTCACGAATGGATGAGTAGCTTTACTTACCTCCAACGAGATGTTGCTGATTATCAAATCTAGAACATTATTACTGCTATTTTTAGAGAAATTGTACTGATGATGGCCTAATAAACTACAGGTGTCGATCAATTTACGCGCGGCATTTTGTAGATCATTAGTGTCATGCCCCAAGTAAAGGGGCCCCGAGTCAGACCACTCGATATTTGGTAAATTCAGATCGCCCGCCAAAATGATGTTGTCTAGTGGATGCGCAGCCTGGACGGCTGCGAGCGAGTCTACAAGACTGTTGATGCGCTGCGCCTGTTGTGCATCGGGGGGGATGTATGCGACGCACACATGGAGCGCACAACCAGAGCCAGGTGATAGTGACTGCGCACGCACAGTCGCCCAGACGCATTCGACGCCGGCGCACGTCCATTCCGGCCGCTCTAATGCTTTTAATTTATTGGCACAACACAAAAAGGCTCCACCGCCGATTTTTTTATTAGATGTCGTTTTGTCTCGATCATATCTAAACATGTCGTACCGTTGGTCACAAATTTCATTCTTAAGAAAGCCCTCACATAACCATGATTCGGTAATTAAAATTATGTCATAATCATTTGTGAGGACACTTTGATAAAACTCATTTACTTTTGTACGCAGACCTCTTACATTCTGGTAATAGATAGTTAGTTTATTACTCATTAAATAATTTAATATGCATTAGTAAAATTATAGTGCAAAAGTGAAATAGTTATTTCAATAGAATTGTTAAAGGATAATTTGAACAGAGTATAGTTGCTGTCCCATTAAAAGAAGTGTAGTAAATGTAAGTATCTCCCAAGTTATGATGAATTAGAATATAAAAATAGTTTAATTGTAGTTGACTTATTTTAGTAATTTGCTTATACAAATAAATAACAAAAATGAGAGGTAATAAGTAGTGTAGTAATATCCTTTGATTTTTTATTGAGATCTGCCAGTAAAAAAATAATCTCATACAATTCTTATAATTAATATATAAATAAAGCATAATGAGTTGTACAATATGTTTATATGCTTTATTGTTAAACAGAACTAGGTATAAATACTTGAATATTAGTAAAATAGTATTTTTAAGATGTATGTATACATAATATGCGAGTATTATTTTTTTGTTGGGGGTTAAATTATAAGACAGTGATAAAAGTAGATAAATAATTGTTGAGACTATTAAATACCAGCACAATAAATACCAGATAGACTTCTTTTCATAATTAATTGTGCCTAAGCTCATAATTTGTTTAGTATTGTATGATATATTAATTATGTCTGTTTGTGATGATATCTTTGAAGAGTGTAGATAGTGCATGTAGAATGTAGTAACTGTTACTTGTGTATCAACGCAGACCTTCAACCATAGAACCTTTAACAAAATAAAAATATTTTTTTTTTCTAAACAAACACCCATACTGACAATTGTGTCCTTACAGTTATTATTGATGTGGTACATTGGAGTAATGTGACTGCTTACCATCGTCAAAACCACTAAGTAATTGCATCTGTAATGACCGAGGGATAGGCACAAATAATGGACAAAGATCGCCAGACCTCCCCACCACATCGTCAAAACCACTAAGTAATTGCATCTGTAATGACCGAGGGATAGGCACAAATAATGGACAAAGATCGCCAGACCTCCCCACCACATCGTCAAAACCACTAAGTAATTGCATCTGTAATGACCGAGGGATAGGCACAAATAATGGACAAAGATCGCCAGACCTCCCCACCACATCGTCAAAACCACTAAGTAATTGCATCTGTAATGACCGAGGGATAGGCACAAATAATGGACAAAGATCGCCAGACCTCCCCACCACATCGTCAAAACCACTAAGTAATTGCATCTGTAATGACCGAGGGATAGGCACAAATAATGGACAAAGATCGCCAGACCTCCCCACCACATCGGTGAATGAACATATAAATTTAGACAAATTTTTTCAGATTTATTTCGAAATGTATTGATATGGCAGGGGATTCCTCGTTTTTTCGTATAAAGATCTGGCAATTTTTTACCCATACAAACTTGTATGACAGTTCAATCGACCGTTCTTTGACCATCCGGAGAAGCAATTTGTTCTGGGGAGTCAAATGTTCCTTTATATATATATTCTTTTCGACACCTATGATACCTACTCGTATATCTTTAGATGTCACTCCTCTAGTCTTGCGAAGGCCCGATATAATAGAATCTTTTAGGAATCGATTCTTCAATTTGACTATTATAGGTTTAGGTCTTCCTTCAATGTTCCTGTATGGTTGAACTCTGTTGGCAAATTCAATCTCACTAGGTTGCAAGGTCACTCCTGAGTGTCTCGCAATATTAATGATCAGGTTGGTCGGGTTCTCGTCGCGTGTCTGCGGTACCCCGAGTACCTCAATGTTGTTAAGACGCGCCCACTGCTGCTGTTTTCCAATCGATTCCCTTATCTCCTCCAGGTCAGACACTGCACAAGCTGCCACTTTCTTCACAGACTCAAGTTCCACCTTCAGCTTCAAATGATCATTGTATAAGTCATTGTGTGATGTTTTTAACTCCTCCAGCTGACAGGCCTGAATCTGGAGTGAGGTCTACAATGATAAATTGAAAGTCGAATTTTATGATAAATCGTATAATCTGGGTTCTGAAGTGAATAAGTATCTGTAATATGGGTGTAGTGATGCTTGTGTAGCCGATGGAGCGACACCGTGGTCAAGGTGGACGGCTCGGACGACATTATTACATGGTGCATGACAAACTATGAATTTATCAAACTAATATATTATGAAAATTGATGTTTTATAAAAACGTTTGCGTCGTTTGTCAAAAGCGGCTGTCTGTGTTTAGTAGATTTGTATTATTTGTTTATCCTCAGAGCTGGCGGAGTGGGCTGCGGGCTGCGGTCCGTGCGGCGCGGCGGAGCGGCGGTACTGTCGGCACGCTCTGGCGGACCACTGCTGCTGCGAGCGGCGCCGAGACCGAGAGCCCTTCCCCTGGCTCCCGCACTCCTGTCTGGTCGGACCTGCGCGCTGCCGGCCTGCCGCCACGCACTGCGGACACTACTGGCGGCTCCGGGACTGCTGCTGTCTCGCAGACCTCGCCCGACACTGTCAGTCTGTACTCCTCGCTCTGTCAGTCTGTACTGCTCACTCTGCCGACCTGCCGCCACGCACTGCGGACACTACTGGCGGCTCCGGGACTGCTGCTGTCTCGCAGACCTCGCCCGACACTGTCAGTCTGTACTCCTCGCTCTGTCAGTCTGTACTGCTCACTCTGCCGACCTGCCGCCACGCACTGCGGACACTACTGGCGGCTCCGGGACTGCTGCTGTCTCGCAGACCTCGCCCGACACTGTCAGTCTGTACTCCTCGCTCTGTCAGTCTGTACTGCTCACGCTGCCGACCTGCCGCCACGCACTGCGGACACTACTGGCGGCTCCGGGACTGCTGCTGTCTCGCAGACCTCGCCCGACACTGTCAGTCTGTACTCCTCGCTCTGTCAGTCTGTACTGCTTACGCTGCCGACCTGCCGCCACGCACTGCGGACACTACTGGCGGCTCCGGGACTGCTGCTGTCTCGCAGACCTCGCCCGACACTGTCAGTCTGTACTCCTCGCTCTGTCAGTCTGTACTGCTCACTCTGCGGACCTGCCGCCACGCACTGCGGACACTACTGGCGGCTCCGGGACTGCTGCTGTCTCGCAGACCTCGCCCGACACTGTCAGTCTGTACTCCTCGCTCTGTCAGTCTGTACTGCTCACGCTGCCGACCTGCCGCCACGCACTGCGGACACTACTAGCGGCTCCGGGACTGCTGCTGTCTCGCAGACCTCGCCCGACACTGTCAGTCTGTACTCCTCGCTCTGTCAGTCTGTACTCCTCGCTCTGTCAGTCTGTACTGCTCACGCTGCCGACCTGCCGCCACGCACTGCGGACACTACTGGCGGCTCCGGGACTGCTGCTGTCTCGCAGATCTCGCCCGACACTGTCAGTCTGTACTCCTCGCTCTGTCAGTCTGTACTCCTCGCTCTGTCAGTCTGTACTGCTCACGCTGCCGACCTGCCGCCACGCACTGCGGACACTACTGGCGGCTCCGGGACTGCTGCTGTCTCGCAGATCTCGCCCGACACTGTCAGTCTGTACTCCTCGCTCTGTCAGTCTGTACTCCTCGCTCTGTCAGTCTGTACTGCTCACGCTGCCGACCTGCCGCCACGCACTGCGGACACTACTGGCGGCTCCGGGACTGCTGCTGTCTCGCAGATCTCGCCCGACACTGTTAGTCTGTACTCCTCGCTCTGTCAGTCTGTACTCCTCGCTCTGTCAGTCTGTACTGCTCACTCTGCGGACCTGCCGCCACGCACTGCGGACATTACTATTCGCTCTGTTAGTCTCAGCTACTCGCTCTGTCAGCACGTGCTCTTCACTCCGTTGGAATGTAATGTAGGTCAAGCAAATTTAAGAAACATAAAAGTATATAATTTAATTATATAGGTTTCGGTAATGGATTAGTTCAGGAAGTGAGTTGTGTTTGGTCCAGACAAGGCGGTCCTGTCGGGAGCCGCGCTGCCCCCCGCCCGCGCCGCCTCGCTGCTCTCCGTGCTGGTGCCGCTGCTCTCCACTGTGCCGGCCCGCTGGTGACACCACATTCACATACGACAAAACTATTCAACCAAATTTAGTGCCTGGTTTAGGCCGAGGAAGTATAGAAAAACATCTCTGAATATCTAAATATCGCTATTAAACCAAAGATAAACCTAGCACTATATCGAATCAATATCAAATACCCTAACAAATAATTTATAAAATTATTTACAATGGGAATGGTTTTTGAAGAATAATTAGTACTTATTAAGTATTTTGATTTAAGTTTCTCGCTTCTCGTACAACTTAGCATTTTACATATTATTTTTTTAGTTTAATTTGTTTAAGTCTTAAACGCGCTATAAATTACTTTATTGTTAGTCAAAAGTTATGTTATTCTGTTTGAAAATGTGAACAATTATGGAAAACTTGAGTTTTTTAACACATAGTGGAGGCAGAAGTTAGTTTATTTTTAGGGGTTATCGCTTAAGCGCTTTGAACCTCCATATATATACCCGACGTGTTTGGGTGAAAATAACGGAAATTACTCCATGAAAACCACCAAATTCAGTAATATTTGGAATTTGATGATTCCAATTCGGTTATAAATAAATATTATGAATAAATATTGTGTTTACGTCTGATGTAATAAATACAATTTCCTTTAAATAAGTTTTAAAAAAAACAAACATTTTTTTTCCATGAGGCCAAAGCAATGAGTCCTTCAGCCAAAGAAAAACAATTCAAAAAGTAACTACCTGATATTGCATTTCATTTACGCCTCAGGTTTTACATATTTTTGCAAGACAGACATTTGTAATAAGATTTTTCCCAATTCAGTTGATTAACGAACTTAACTTTAAAGTGCCGTGGACTTTCTCCATCAATCCACTTTAGTATGCTGCTAGGAGCCTCTCTCGGAGCCTCTCTTCTCGGAGCCTCTGTGGACCTACAGTTTATTTTCTTAATTTTATTTTATAAACAGAGATCGTTTTGATCAATCGTTTAAAAAACTAATTTAGTTTAGGTAATTGTTGTGATCGGTTGTTAATTTTTATTTTATTTTGCTTTGTGATAGTTGTTGTTATCGTTTAACAAAACCAAATGATGAGAGATCGTTCTGAGGAACGCATATCGATCCTGTGTCTCACACAAATTGTATAACTTTTGTAATCTTATTGGAATAATTTATCTAAATATGCATATACTATATATATCTGTGAACACAATTTATACCGAATACCCATAAAATATGTATATCCTTTAATATTATGTTATATAGAGAAGGAAGAGTGAAACAGTAGTTAGGTTGGTAACTGTGTTGTATTTGAAGTAGAACGCCTACCCACCCTCAATCCATAATCCAAACGGGTTTACTATAAACTAATGATAGCGATCTCTGCGCTGTAACATCGAACATGTATATAATTTTTGTGTCGGAATAATGACAATTATTTGTGGTTTTCTGAGGACATCCAGTGGGATCCTGAGGGCTAGGGAGCGGGGACACATGTCACCTTATAAAGTCGGCCTACACTATTGTACGAAGTGCCTCGGAACTTGACTATAAGTGGCTAGGATTATAGGACCAAGCAAGTTAGACTGTGACTACATAGAAATTTTAATTATAGTGTTTTTGTGAGTCGAAATGGAAATTACCAAAAAAGGGTATTAATTTGAGTTAAAAATTTGAGCATGTGATATTAGCGCGGCTTGTAACTGGAACGCGGATATATTTATTAATGTTATAAGTGTATGACCCTGTGTATTGAAAAGCTATTTTTATATAAGTAAAATATGAAATGTTCTTTAAAAAGGAAAAAATAAATGAGTTACCAAACCATTTGTTGTTTTATTTTGCTTTTGTTCAAGCTTGTTGTTCTATCCCTGTTGTGTTCTATCCCTGTTGTGTTCTATCCCTGGCTTGCTTTTATTACCAAATATTGCTTGAAGTGTATGAAGACCATAGAGCAACGTCAAGTCGAATGATTATCAAAGCGAAATAAAGAGAAAAAAGACAAATCAAACGGAGGGCCCGCAGCATCTAATTAGGGAATCGTTTCTGAATATAAGATCTCAGCAAACACAACGTACGGAGGGCCCGCAGCATCTAATTAGCGAATCGTTTTTGAATATAAGATCTCAGCAAACACAAGGTACGAAGGGCCCGCAGCATTTAATTAGCGAATCGTCGAGACCAAGCGAGGGGTAGTGAGGTGCAGGACTTGCCGGGAGGGGGGATCGCGCTCTGGTCGGGAGGGGGAGACAGCGAGTCAGGGGGTCAGGCATCTTACTATCCGCCGCTTGGCCGACAGCCTAGTATATCTTTTCAGGCATTTTATACTTCGTCCTAGTGTAATTTACTTCCAAGAGCGACTCGATCGAGTATACATATCGACCTAGTATACATATCGATCGAGTATACATATCGACCTAGTGTACATATCGATCGAGTATACATATCGACCTAGTATACATATCGACCTAGTATACATATCGATCGAGTATACATATCGACCTAGTATACATATCGATCGAGTATACATATAAAATCTACTTTAAATTTTCATGTTTGGGTCGTGTGTAATTTCAAGAAAAAGTATGTTGTGCTGAGTGACCTGGGCTTGGTGATACAGTTTAATTACAGGTGCCGGCGCAGGGCGATCAACTTTGTTTTATTGTTCTTTCTGCACTATTTTAAATGTTATATGTACCTAAGTGTATTTTTTACGCCAATAAACGTTATTATTATGTTGTGATACACCATACTTGGACTAATGCCCATGTCTGTAATAGTAATGTTTTGTCAGTAATAAAAAAATTACAATAAGTTACAGTGTTATTACTAAATCTAAATCCAGCGAAACACAAATATACCAAATTCAAATTAATTTATTCATCAAAAGGGTTAGTAAGTAAAAATGAAAAAAAAAAACTTAATTAAGGTAAGTAAAAGGTGTTAGTAACAACAATAAATCTCTGGTCTGCACACTAGGACATCCTGTCATGTGAGGACTAGCTTAGTAGGGGTGATTTTTAGTAATAATTATCAAACAAAAACATATAAGTAAGAATACAAACCTGTTATTCAATAAATAAAAAATAGAGTTGATATGCTTGTGTTTTTATGCGTATGGGTGTGTGATGTAAGTCGTAAATATATAGGAATTAGATAAATAAATGAAAGTGTAATGTGTGATGTAGGGTTTGTGTAGAATATATGTTATACATGAATATATGTTATATGTTAGACAATTTAAGATAAATAAGATAATTACAATAATAAAAATAAAGTAAGTATATGTATAGGATAAGTATAAGATAAGATAAATAAGGGCTCTTGTCACTGCTGGTGTACCCGCAATCTTAGAACCATCTGGGATTGTGCGGAGCGATGGCAAGAGACCCGACGGAATGACTGTTGGGCCGTGGAAACTTGGCAGGTCTCTGGTGTGGGATGCGACGTGTGTAGACACATTAGCTCCATCTCACATCCAGGCGACCTCGTCAGGGGCGGGGAGAGCAGCGTTTTCTGCGGAGAACCTCAAATTGCGCAAATATGCCAACCTTGGTGCCGGTTACGAATTTGCGCCGTTTGGGGTCGAGACGATGGGGACCGTCGGCGAGGCGGTTGGCCAAGGAGTTGTCAAAGCGGCTGACAGAAAGGTCTGGAGACAGGAAGGCTGGCAATTATTTCTGCCAACGTATTAGCCTCGCTATACAGAGGGGAAATGTTGCCTTGGGACTATCTCGGATGGGACGACTCTAGAGGACATTTTTTATTTATAGTTTAGATTATTTTTAATTTGATTAATTAGGTAGCTTTTAATTTATATTAATTAACTTCGAATAAATATATGTTCACAGATAAGTAAGTACATATTGGAACATTAATAAGAAGGGTTGGGTTTCATCAAATTAGAATACAATATTAACTAACATGCAATAAAAAAGGGCACTATAGTAGTTTTATATAATGAATTGAAGTAGTTGTTCTGTTTTTAAATAGTCCAGGGTCATAAGCCAGTTTTATAGGGTTTTTTACAAGAATATTTAGTTAAATTTATTAAGTTATATACTTGCTAACAGTGTTGTACAAATGGAGACCTAGGGAACCGATTTGTCGTTTAGCGAGGGATGTTCTTGCGTTTGGTGTTATAAATATTAGGTCTTTTCTTCGTTTAAGAAGTATTTCAGGTAAATTCCTAAGTTCCCTTACGTGGCTGTGTGTGAAAGACCATACCTTACAAAAGCGGCGGTGATGAGTTTCCTAACGAACTATATTCAAGGCTATGTGAAGGAGTAGGCTGGAAGGAGTGTTGAGCTCGATTTCGATTAAAACTACATCATATATTTTATTAAAAACTATTAATTTTCTGTTATTATTATTAATAGTCTCGCTACCCATTGCCGGTATCCATTACTGAATATGCCTATATGAAGCTGTAAAGTTCATAAAATTATCAGTCATCACCATATTCTATTGTCACTTGTCCAGTTTATTTTTAAAAATGTTTGCAGTTTGAGGACTTCTGTTATTTTGTTCCACTTTTATGTACGAGTATGTTTACAACTCTGTCCTTCATGAAATGATATCCTACATTTGTATTGCTGGATTTATTTTCCCATTAGTTTCATTTAGATTTTTTTTTTTACTATCTAAATAGTTTTAATTTATTAAAAAAAAAAATTATGATATAAAAAAAAACAAAAACAAAAAGAAAACCTACTTACAAATTGTAATTTAAATATGTATATGTAAGTGGGGCCGCGGGTGGCAAGTCGTGCCGCGGGTGGCAAGAACGCTGGCCACATTTCCTCGCTGAATTGCTATGCTGATTCTCTGGGCGAGGAAAGAACCAGAGCAGACAATTAGACGTGGGGTTATGTTTTTTAAAAATGTTTTAGCGCTTTACCTAAAGTCTCTACAGCAAACGACACACACACGTAGTCTTTGATTATAGATACGTACTTGCGCCGCTTGCCAGACTCTGCGCTTTCGGCTGCGGCTCCCGCTTTTAGCGCTGTTCCCTTAAGGTGTGACAAAGCACAAGTGCATCCCACACTAAGGCCCGTCCCCGCTCCCAGGGGATCTGCGTCATACCATCAAGTCTCTTGCCATCATCGCGGACTAATCCAGTGAGTTCCAGAATAGCTGGAACCTCAATGTTGGCATGAGCCCGTTCTATCGTTTCATTTAGGGGAGCCATGACATGAAAATCTGCCAGTATTTTTTATACAAGAAAGCCCGTGTGGACTCCAAAGCGGTCTACTGCCCTGCCGCATGGACACGGTGCTCGCACCCCGGCGACCCCAGCCGAAGGCCAACTGCAATGCGGAAACTCTCATTGTCCAGCAGCGTCCCAAGATCAACAGCAATGCGGAAACTCTCATTGTCCAGCAGCGTCCCAAGATTAGCAGACGGCAATGCGGAAACTCTCATTGTCCAGCAGCGTCCCAAGATTAGCAGACGGTACAGCGTGTAACCAGTAGCCAGATTCTTTTTCGATTGAAGTCAAACACGGGCTCGGTCTCTATTGTTGTAGAAATTTTGAACCATTTTTTTTGAAGTGTCTGAATTATATATCATACTTTTTTACAATAAAATATGATTTCTGCAGTTTCATTAAGTTAGACATTTCCAATCAAAATTATTTTTATAATAATACACGGTTTTCAAATTAGGTCGCTTTCGTTAGACAACCCACTTCGTTAGACAACCCACTTCGTTAGACAACCCATCACCGTAGCTTTTCACGTATTTTCACGTATATTCGTAGGTCACGTATTTTATTTTATAAAATGCTGATTTAATTCGGATACACAATCGGTGAAGGTCGCACTTACACGTATCCTAACTATAAACTGCAACAGTAAAGTTATAAGTTTCGGCCAGAACAAGCACAAATCGTCTATAATATATAAAAAAGGCAAGTTGTAAATAACACAAAGTTTTATGAACTTGGCAATATTGAGTGCTTCTCTCTGGAACCTGGGGCTTCGAGTGTACGTCGCGGTCGGTCGGCGTCTCGCCTTCACCGCAAGAAACCACTAAATAATTTATTTAATTTTTGTTTAATAAATAGTAGGTATATATAATATAAAGTATTAATAATAATAATAGGAAGTATGTAGAGCAAGGACAACGATTCGCGAATTCGATTTGAGCTCATGAAGTGTGCAGACACGACAGATCCGTGCTCGACCCAATATTAATTAGACATAATTAACCACGTTCATGTGTTCACGCGACTCTAATCGTCCTTCATTTGCCACAATCAATATCGCTGCAAGTAACGTATCCTAGTTAGTCCTTTGTCTGCTATTTCCTAGTTTACCTATCACTATATTTATCGTAAATATGAGGACGGTGAGCCCCGAGGAGTGGTCTGCCAGGGTCCCCCTCCACAGTAGGGTGGGGAGCAGGTTCCGGCGGAGGTCCCCCGAAGTGGAGTGGAGTGTGAGAGAGGGAGCGCGGCGCGCGCTGCGGGAGTTCGTCTCCACCAGCTCCGTGCGCGGGCTCCGACTCGCCTTCGACCGACAACTGAACGTGTACGAGAGGTACGATCCCTGCTTCGTTCCCGGATCATATTAAAGTCCCTTAAAGGACAACTCGCAGTAGGGATCAGGTAACTCTTACATTAATAGGTCTCGCTACAATCCAGGTGGCATTGATTTGTTCGCCACATTTGAATCCAATATTTATCAAGCAAGCAGACGAAGGTCTGATGAACTTCACTTCCAGTTTATGCTTTTATTTTTATTTATCTTATGCTTTTTTTTTGTTTAGTACTCTCTTGTTTATATCTTTTTAAATATCTGTTAATTTAATTATTGATTTGACATATTATCATTTTAAGTATGTATTATATTTGCTTTGTATTTAGGATTTAAGTCTCATTAAAGTCTTTCGTTTTTGTTAATTTTGCCATTTTTATGTTTTCACTTGTATAAATAGTCTTAATTCTAAAACAAAGCAAATATAATACATTTATTATTTACATTATTATCTTAATTTATTTAATATATAAATTAAACTTTTAGTTGTTAAGTTCGTAAATACGAACATTCAATATAATAATTAACATTAAATAAGTTATGGCATTTGGGATCGCTACACTCATAAAAAAATCGTATCAAGTATCAAGAGAATATACTCTCATTGCTTCAACCCCAAATGCCACAAAGTTATAACTTTGTTTAATCCTATTATATTTTATGTGCTTTTTAATTCGGCTGTATGAGCAGCCGAACTGGCCTTTTTCGATGTAGAGGAAAAGTGGCAAGCGGCAAAGGTCAACACAGGTGGCATCCCAAACAAGACATCTTTCCTCACCCATGAACAAGAGACATACTATCCGACCTTTTACCATCACTACGTGATAGACCTGATGGTTCAAGGACGGACGGAATTTTAGCGGACCATAAACTTATCTTTATAAAATCATTTAGCGCTTTGCAATAAACGCAAACGCATTTATTTAAGCAGATTCTCTAGACACCAAGCCCTAAATGATTTTATAAAGATAGGTTTATGGTCCGCTAAATAATTAAATAATTCATTTATTTAATTAATAAATATTCTAGTAGGTAACTTATTAGTTTAGCTAAGATGTTACATTCAATAAGAAGGTAACTTATAATGGGTAGGTAAAAAAACTGTTTATTTTAAATTTAAAATGCGTAAAAAATAAACTTTGAATATAAACTGAAACGAAATAAATAAAAAGAAAAAACGTTTCGTTATTGCAGTGCGTCCGGAATGTTTGCAAAGAATCGTGTTGATGGTTTTTCTGCTATCATTAGTAAACGCATGCATCTCTAGTCAATAGAATTAGAGGCAGCACCAACAATATGCTTCAGGTCATATCGGATAAAGTGCATTGTCCAATACAGTATCACTTTATTAGGATTTACACAAATTGACACGTGTACAAATAAGTATAAATAAGGCACTAACATAACATTTTAGTTTACTAACTTTAATGGAAGCCATTGTTACTAACATAGTGATAGGTATACTAACAAAAATGGATTGTAATTATCTATTAAATTGAATATATTATTATTATTCGTCGTCAAACATTTTGATAACCGCTTAACGCTGAAGAAATAATTATACAAATATACATAGCGACTTTAATAATCGTGACCCATTGGAAAGATTTGATTTGGTCTCGGATTTTAATGGGTCCCGACTGGCCACTATTTAATGAAATATACAAAATTATTTAGATGGTGTTGTTAAGCGGTTATCAAACTTATTGGCGACGTAACCCTTCGCTTGTTATTTTAAGGATATTTGTGAATTTTTTAAAGCTAAAACTAGATTTGCTGATTATGCTGCTTGTGCATCTCTAGTTTCATCATATTCCAGTGTCCAGCACCCTATACAGTCGTAACCAGAGCATGCAACTCATAGCTTACAATGAAGCACGACCCCGATATTTTATTTTCCAATGTAAAGATGGTGAGTCCTGTGATGGTGAGTCCTGTGATGGTGAGTCCTGTGATGGACAATCGTTCCCTAAACTTCTTATTATTTTTTTATCATTTTTATTTTTTTTTGTATTTTTTATTGTATTAGTTTTTAGAAATATTCATTAGTAGTACTCGTATATTGTGTAGTGTCTATTTTTGCGGTAGTCTGTATGTTTATGCGGTAGTCTGTATGTTTATGCGGTAGTCTGTATGTTTATGCGGTAGTCTGTATGTTTATGCGGTAGTCTGTATGTTTATGCGGTAGTCTGTATGTTTTTAATCCTTGTCATGGCATAGATTAACGTTTTATTTTGTTACACTATGAACCTATTTCTATTTGTGATACCTTATATCTCTGTCGCTAAGTTTTCAGTTCTATTTGTTATTAGATATTGTCAATAGTTTTCCTTAATTAAATAAATATTTTTAGTACTGGTGACCTGAGATACAGGTATCTTCTAGGTACCCCGTTCAGCCACCAGCTCTCATGCTCGGTGAGGTAACTGGTGACCTGAGATACAGGTATCTAGGTACCCCGTTCAAACACCAGCTCTCATGCTCGGCAACTTAATTGTTTTAAGTATATATTTTGATTTTATTTACAATATCTAATAATTGGTATGGATTTACCATAAAACATTGTAACTATTGATATATTAAATGTACCTATATGTATTTTATGAGAGAAATCTGTAAACATTTATTATTATTGTAATTATCGCTGTCTGTATAAGATGGTAAATTTCGCATTCTTATCATTTTATTGAAAGAGATAGGTCTGACTACTGAGCGTATAATATAATACCTCCCTAGTGCCTACCCACAGACTATGAAGTGCCTACCCACAGACTATGAAGTGCCTAGCCACAGACTATGAAGTGCCTACCCACAGACTATGAAGTGCCTACCCACAGACTATGAAGTGCCTACCCACAGACTATGAAGTGCCTACCCACAGACTATGAAGTGCCTACCCACAGACTATGAAGTGCCTACCCACAGACTATGAAGTGCCTACCCACAGACTATGAAGTGCCTACCTCGTACTCGTATGTATTGGCGGCCGGGGCGGCGCGGCGGCGATGGCGCGTAAATATAATGCCATCAAAAACATAACTTGTAAGAAAAACAAGTCTCGCAAATTAGTTCTTCTATCGTAAAATGTAGTGAGATCCATGTAATACCAAGTCGGTTAATTTATTTAGTCCCTATTTAAGCTTCTGTTTTAAGTTATTACGTAATTAGCTAACCTAACAACAAGGAACATAATGCAAGAAGAAGCGTAACTCCATACAAGAAAAATGTTCTACTTTTAGTGGAGCCACTACGGGTTCCCACCGAACTAGAATTGGCGGCAAATTTTAAAATTCTTTATTTGTTTTTTGTTAACTTTTATACAGTGCCTGCTTGATTACTGAAAATTCATGCTTCTAGTTTTATTCACAACGAAGTTATAGGAGGCGGGTCGAAAATGGCCTGAACTGTTTCTGAACAAACTGCCGTGCTCCCAGATAATTCCAATTTATTTATTAAACATTTTTTTTTTAATCTAAAACTTTACATATTCTATCCAATTACCTACACTGATTATTAAAATATTCTTTATAACGAACCCGAAGTGCAAGCAATCAATCGTAGATGCTATTGGACACTATATTCAAAAGATTGACCCTGGGTATAGCGAAGTACTTACTAAAATACGGTCACTAATATGTATAATATTTTTAATTAGTGTAATATTATGAATATCGCATGTACTGACTGACAAGTGCAAACAGTATAATCTAAAGAACTATATCGGTATCGTCGATCAACTTGTCGGTTTCCAGAGTGTGGTGGCGCGTGTCGGTGTGTGCGACGTGGGTGGCGGCGGTGGCGCTGGCGGCGCGCGGACTGCGGGGCGGCGGCGCGCTGCTGGTGTCGCTGCAGTCGGAGCGCGCCCCCGCCGCGGCGCTGCCCTTCCCGGCCGTGGGGCTCTGCAGCGCCAACCTCGTCAGCCGCGCCGCGCTCCACAACTATACGCACGACCTGTCAGTACGCACACCTACTTTTATATTTGCTGAGACGGCAACAGTTAAGGTAAGGTGTATGGTTGACGTACCTGAGCCTTTGTTCAGTAGTAAATAAGTCTGTATTCTTTTTTTTCCTTGGATTTTAATTTCGATTGTATCAAAATTTTTAACACGTATATGTCATAAGTTTATTAATGCATGTGGCATGCATTAATAAACTTATGACGTATACGTGTTCAAAATTTTGATGCTTGATCAAGAACTAATAATCAATTTTACTGTTTTTCTTTAAATCTTGAGCCGTGTATAGCGAACGTCCCCGCAGGCTGTCGCTGGGGCGGCACCAGCAGTTCGGTTACGGCGAGGTGTCGGTGCGGCGCGGACTGCTGGCGTACGGCGCGCTGCTTCAGCTGCAGGCCGTGCCCGTCGACCTCCGCTTCCTGCAGTTCCTGGAGCTCGCGCAGGGAGAACACAACGTCACCGAAGTGGTGCAGAGGGTCAGACTAAGATGATATGACGATTAATATGGTGCTTTGTCATCGTACGTCATGTATAACATGTTTCCTGCCGACAGCTGTCCCCGCGGTGCTCGGAGTTGCTGGTGCGGTGTGCGTGGCGCGGGGCGGTGCGGCACTGCGGGGACCTCTTCACGCAGCAGTTCACCCCTTCCGGCTACTGCTGCGTCTTTAACAACCACCCGTAACAACATCCTTTCACGGAGCTATCAAAGTAGAACACCATAATTATTGCGAAGGACATTTTACCTCGTCTTAGTGAGAATGGTCAAAAGAGTGATTGTTATTAATTAAACCATCAAATATTGTTCATTAGAATCACTCACTCCCCCTTTATTAGTTTAGTAATTAATTTACATATAATACTAGCTGTGTCCGCGACCTCATCCGCGTGGAACAGTGACATTTGGCAGGAATTTTATTTTTATTGCAAATAAAACACATATAATGAAACAGTCGACCCGTGACCACGGCCAATGCAACTTGGCTGAAACGTCGGGAGAAATATGTCTCTAAGGTAAATCGCGTAAGGGTCTTTAAATGTTAAAATTTAATTTAAAGTGTTAAAATTATAAAAACTATTGTAGCCGAGTACCATTACATAGCCTTGGCGCGTCTAGATTTCTTATTAATAGGCTTACTTATAACTTATATAACATACTCCTGATAATTCCAAAGTATTGAGAAACTCTATGGGTATGATGTGACTTGTTCAGTGTCCATAACATTGTCTACTGAGAGGTATTTGACAACATCCCCCTCCACGTGATTGTTCGTTTATATGGTTAACTATCTCATTAGTTGGCGCCAAAATTCCCCTTTCACACAGCCATTCCCGATTGCCCATATTTATTTGAAGTTCAAGATAGACATTATTTTTAGGTCATCTGTGTTATCGACATATTATACATATATTACGTTCGTTTATATAGTATTTCTAATAATAAATTATAATAGTTAGGCTTGGCTGCTTGAAAATTTTCATTTGTCGTACTACAAAACCAGACAGCTGTGAGGTTTTTTTAATAATAGTGTCCATCTGACATCTAAAGTTTAGAGCAGTGTCGACGACCACTCCCAGATCTCTAATTGTCTCAACCCTTGCCAGATTATAATCCGCAATCATATATTTGGCATTCATGGGATGTCTTTTCCTAGTAAACTGCATATAAAAACATTTGTCAATATTTAGTGACATATTATTATTTTCGCACCAACGAAGGACATTATCTACATCTTCCTGCAGTTTTAGTGTGTCTTCCACTCCATTTACAATTCGATACAATTTTAGGTCATCTGCGTACAACTTAAATTTGGAACTTATTGAGTCAGCCAAATCATTAATAAAAACTAAGAAGAAAAGAGGCCCCAGATGGGATCTTGTGGTACACTGGAAGGAATGAATTTAACCTCTGATTTATAGCCCTTTAAAGCTACAAGCTGAGATCTCCTACTCAGATATGACTCACACCATCACAACAACGTGCCATGAATACCTAGGTGCATAAGTTTTAGCAGCAGTATGTCGTGATCAACTAAATCAAATGCTTTTCTAAAGTCTGTATACACCACATGGTTTGCATCCAGTGCCTCGGCAACATCCGAGATGTAACTGACTAAGTTAGTTGCAGTTGACTTTCGGGGGAGAAATCCATGATGATCTGTAACGATGGTGTGCTTGACATAGGATCTCAGCCTAGACTGCACTAGGGATTCCAAAATTTTGCCTAAAGCGGAAAGGATCGAAACAGGTCGATAATTTTTGACATCGTCCTGGGCATCAGCTTTGTGAATGGGAGTTATAAAAGCTTGCTTCCATTCCTTAGGAAAAACACCAGCTTCAAGAGAAGCATTGTAAATTTTAGTCAGTGGTAAAGACAGCGTGCTGGAACAGTTCTTGAGTACGATAGGCGGTATGGAGTCTGGTCCAGCACCCTTTGTATGATCAATGGTGAACAAACACCGATATATGTCCTGCTCCAAAAACTTCATCGAACCAAAAGTGTCATCGAGTATACAACTTTTATTTGTTTTAAAGTGACGTGCTATCGTTGGTTTGGGCTCACGATAGACTGACTGAAACTGTTCAATAAAAAGTTCGCATACCTTCTGGCCGCCTCGTGCTACCCTATCATTTAATGCACAATAAATTCATATGCACAATGCAATGAAATCTACACATTCACACTTGCAATTTACACCTTCACACACCTACACTGTCAAATTTACACATTCACATATACATACACTTACATAATGATGCGTAGATGGATTTTTTTAATATTGTTAATTTTAATGTTTCGCCAGTGGTTCTCGTCAATAGTATTATATAATATCTCCGACAGCTACACGACGATTCTTACAAAACGTTTCGCCAGTGGTTCTCATCAATAGTATTATATAATATCTCCGACAGCTACACGACGATTCTTACAAAACGTTTCGCCAGTGGTTCTCATCAATAGTATTATATAATATCTCCGACAGCTACACGACGATTCTTACAAAACGTTTCGCCAGTGGTTCTCATCAATAGTATTATATAATATCTCCGACAGCTACACGACGATTCTTACAAAACGTTTCGCCAGTGGTTCTCATCAATATTATTATATAATATCTCCGACAGCTACACGACGATTCTTACAAAACGTTTCGCCAGTGGTTCTCATTAATAGTATTATATAATATCTCCGACAGCTACACGACGATTCTTACAAAACGTTTCGCCAGTGGTTCTCATCAATAGTATTATATAATATCTCCGACAGCTACACGACGATTCTTACAAAACGTTTCGCCAGTGGTTCTCATCAATAGTATTATATAATATCTCCGACAGCTACACGACGATTCTTACAAAACGTTTCGCCAGTGGTTCTCATCAATAGTATTATATAATATCTCCGACAGCTACACGACGATTCTTACAAAACGTTTCGCCAGTGGTTCTCATCAATAGTATTATATAATATCTCCGACAGCTACACGACGATTCTTACAAAACGTTTCGCCAGTGGTTCTCATCAATAGTATTATATAATATCTCCGACAGCTACACGACGATTCTTACAAAACGTTTCGCCAGTGGTTCTCATCAATAGTATTATATAATATCTCCGACAGCTACACGACGATTCTTACAAAACGTTTCGCCAGTGGTTCTCATCAATAGTATTATATAATATCTCCGACAGCTACACGACGATTCTTACAAAACGTTTCGCCAGTGGTTCTCATCAATAGTATTATATAATATCTCCGACAGCTACACGACGATTCTTACAAAACGTTTCGCCAGTGGTTCTCATCAATAGTATTATATAATATCTCCGACAGCTACACGACGATTCTTACAAAACGTTTCGCCAGTGGTTCTCATCAATAGTATTATATAATATCTCCGACAGCTACACGACGATTCTTACAAAACGTTTCGCCAGTGGTTCTCATCAATAGTATTATATAATATCTCCGACAGCTACACGACGATTCTTACAAAACGTTTCGCCAGTGGTTCTCATCAATAGTATTATATAATATCTCCGACAGCTACACGACGATTCTTACAAAACGTTTCGCCAGTGGTTCTCATCAATAGTATTATATAATATCTCCGACAGCTACACGACGATTCTTACAAAACGTTTCGCCAGTGGTTCTCATCAATAGTATTATATAATATCTCCGACAGCTACACGACGATTCTTACAAAACGTTTCGCCAGTAATTTACACCTAATTATGTAATTTATTTATTTATTTATCTGGAACTCCAACAGCATGACCAAAAATACAATATTATCAAATTTTACATAATAAATAAGGCCATGAATGGGTTCACAAATTATACACAAAAATTTAAAACAATTTAATTGGTGTAAAAACACAAATGACCGTATTTTAGACCTCACTCTATCTAACATGAACTACACAGTCTCAATTTGTGCGGAACCGCTCATTATAGAGGACGAACATCACAAGGCAATAGAAATATCAATCCCTATTTCACACACTCCTATACTTAAAGATAACTCAAACTACAGATATATGTTCCATGCCGCCGAATATGACAAAATAACTGACGGTCTACTGGCAATAGACTGGAGTTCGTGGCAGTATATGGATACTAACAGGGTTTCGGAGCAATTCTCCGCTTTGCTTACAGATTTAATTGTAAAACATGTTCCGCGACGCAAAATCACATGTAATAATTTCTATCCGCCGTGGTATTCCAAAGCTCTTATTATGATTGTAAAGAAAAAGCGAAATGTACATAAAAGGTGGAAAAAATATGCCAATCCTATCGATTTTGGGACTTTCAAGGTATTGAGGCGTAGGGAAAAGAAGGTCGCGGCCGAATGCTACAATAACTATATCTCAAATGCAGAGGACAAAATAAATTCCAGCCCCAAGTTCTTTTGGAGTTATATAAAATCAAAATTAAATACAAATACAATTCCAGACGTAATTAAATATGGAAATAGGAAATCTACTGATGGGGAAGGTATATGTAAACTATTCAACGAATACTTTAATTCTGTTTTTGTCCCTGTCTCAATCAGCACCCCCACAGTTTGCAGCTACTCTGACCAGTCGCACTGTGTTGATATTAACTCAATACACATAACACATAACGAGCTTCTATTACAATTACAAAAAGTGAATGTACGGAAAGGGGCTGGTCCTGATGGAGTTCATCCTCTGCTGGTCCTTAAATGCGCAAAGGAGCTTGTGGAGCCACTCTTACTCATCTTTAGAAAGTCCCTTAAGGAAGGATTATTTCCTCCAATTTGTAAAACAGCCTTAATTACACCCATTTTTAAGGGCGGAAATGTCAATAATGTAAAAAGTTATAGGCCAATATCTAAACTAAACATTTTTGCAAAAATTTTTGAAAAAATTGTAACGAATAAGCTTGTTCAAGTACTATCGCGACACATTTCTCAATTTCAACATGGCTTTTTCCGTGGCCGCAGTGTCGATACTAACTTAGCCAATTTTACCGATTTTGTATTGAACGCTCTTAACTTTGGGTGCCAGGTGGACGCCGTGTATACTGACTTCTCGAAAGCTTTTGATAAGATTAGTCATAAACTGTTAATACTTAAGATGGAAGAGGTTGGTATACATGGTGACCTCCTACGGTGGTTATCCTCATATATTGGTAATCGAAGTCAAGCGGTGGCCATTAAGGGATATTCTTCAGACTACTTAAGTATAAGTTCGGGAATTTCACAAGGATCACATTTAGGACTCTTCCTCTTTTCTCTGTACATTAATAGTATTGGGAATTCCTTTGAAAACTCTTGTCATCTATTGTATGCTGATGATACGAAAATATTTAAAGTTGTTGCTTCACTAGAGAACTGCTACGAGCTTCAATCTGATCTGAACAGCCTGTTTAGATATTGTGACGAAAATCAACTCTTTTTAAACGCAAGTAAATGCCACATAATAACTTATACCCGAAAACATAACCCAATTAGCTTGGCACAGAGTCTTTGGACAGGGTAAATAGCATCAGAGATCTTGGGGTTGTATTGGACTCCAAACTTCATTTTAATTTACATATAGATAATATTATCGATAAAGCTTATAAAAGATTGGGTATTCGAAGTGTTTTGGAGTTCGGTAGCATAGTGTGGAGCCCTCAGTACGCAGTACACATATCCCGATTGGAAAAACTACAAAATAAATTCCTGAAAGCATTAGAATACCGCACTGGGAACGAGTTCTTAAGTTACAAGGCTGCTGTTTTTTAAACGATTCCATGTTTCTGTACAAAATAGTGAATAGACTCTCCTACTCTTTTAGACAATGTCCTGTTTAGAGTGCCTCGACTTACCTCACGTTCTAAAGACTTGTTCATTTCCTCCTTTAGCAGAACAAATTATGCAAAAAAGACCTTTTTAAGACGTGCAGTAAAACTATATAATGATTGTAAAACTATATAATGATAGCTCCATACATCTACAATAAAATAAACAGGACACTTAAAATATCTGACCATCCGTTGTCGCGAGCAAGGAAAATACTAAATGAGTGGCTGCTGCCACTGAAGTACAACTCCTGTGAGGCGCTGTTTTTGGCATTGTCCTAGCATGGCAAAATAATTTTCGACATCACATGAACATGAACATTATACTCACCACAATAACATTACACACATATAGATTTACACACGTCTACGCATCGCCATACACACCCTCATAAACACACTCACACACAAACTGTTTGATTTTAAATTTATTATATTATTTTAGATTTTAATTTTGTAGTTTTAAGTAATTTTAATTAGCACCTTACAATACATATCTTTATTTGAATTGACAATCAGCACACCCCCCGACCGCTGCGACACATCACTTTAGTGCAGTGGCTGGGACGTAAACCAAAGTCCAATCCTTAGTAGGTACACTGGGTGTTTAACTTTGAAATCAACAGAGACGATCGAAAGACTATATAGTAAGCTGGGTTTTACTGCTGAATGTTGAATGATGCAAACTAACCTTACTCCTCTATAGACTAACCTATTTTGTATCAATTTTGTATTTTTTCATTCTTGTATTACCAGTGTACTTCTCAAATAAACGTATTTATTATTATTATTATTATTGCTTGGTTGACGTGGACATATTTGCTTGCTCTGAGTCAGTGTATAGGAGCAGATTCCGTGAGATAATTAGAGTTAAGTATTCGATAGAATAGACTTAAATATGATTTTTTATTTCTTTTATGGTTTAATTGTATTTTGAAAATGTAATAAGTATAGTTCTCTTTTACAGTTTTGGTACTCCAGGTCTAATTATATGTATATTATCTGTTATATAAATTGTATTATGGCTGTTTGTTACCATAATAAAATAAAATAAAATAAATCCACTGTGAAGACAGATTAAGAAATCAACAAAAAGTGCATAAAACTAAGGAAATTTACAAAATCAAGACAATAGTTACAAAAACACAAACAAAACAATAACATACAATAAGACGGAAGAAAATATGTATTTATTCCTACCCATCAGCCACAGATACCAAAGCTATCCATCGTAAACTGTATGAAAACATAAACAATTATAATAAATTAAAAATACCAATAAGTAATTACAGCTATCGGTGGCAACTTACTTGTCAATACCCATACACTACCTATATTCACTGTATATATTCTATCTATCTATTTTATTTTTTTACACAAACATAACAAGATAAAATACAGTCATTCAATACGACCTTAGGTCTAATGTCAGGTCTTCCGTTCCCGCAGGGCTCCCTTGACACTGGACGGAGTCGGTCCCGAGAGCGGACTGTCCGTCATCGTCGACATCCAGGCCGAGGACTTCATGTACTCCTCGCGACAAACCAGGAGCACTGAGGTACCAGACACCCGGCAGGGGGGCGTGGGAGACCGTCTGTCCGTGTCGGTGTGGCAGGTGCTGGTGTTCCGGCCGGACTCGTACCCGCTGCGGGAGGGCGGCGGCGCGCGCTCCTACTGGCTGCGGCCGGAGCGGCTCTCCCACCTCGTCGTCGCTCCTCGCGTGCAGCTCGTCTCCTCCGCCGTGCGCGCTTACTCGCGGACCACGGTCAGTCACCTTGTCGGGGGTGTGGTGTCGTGCGGTCTGGTGACGTGCGGTCTGGTGACGTGCGGTCTGACCGTCCGTGTCTGCAGCGCGGGTGCGAGGTGTCCGGCGAGCGCGCCGCCCTGCCCGGCCTGCCCGCCTGGTCGGGACGCTCGCACGCATGGTGCGTGTCGGGATGCCGCGCGCGCTCCTGTCTGCTGCTGTGCGGGTGCGTGCCCCACTGGGCTCCGCGCGCGCCCGGCCAGCCGCTCTGCACGCCTAACCACCTCTCCTGCCTCAACAAACATAGAGGTGACGCTTCCTCTCTTCCTCGAGCCTACCACTTTAGAGAGCTGTCTCGTTCCGCGACGTCTCTCCCTTCCAGAGTTGTTCCGCAGTTACTACCCGTTCGGTCCGCGCTCGGCGGAGGCGCTCGCCGGCCTGAGCGAGGAGCTGCAGAACTCCGTGTACTGCGAGGAGTGCGTGCCGGACTGCGCGCGCGTCGCGTACTCCGGTCGCCTGTTCGCCGCGCCCTTTCGGTACCCGCTCGACGACGGAGCGGCGACCGCGAACCTATCCGCGCTGCTGGTCTACTACTCGGCGGCCGAGCTGGAGGTGTACCGGCTGGAGGCGGCGGCGCTCTGGTTCGAGATCCTCAGTGAGTGGGGTGCGGGCGAGTGGGGCGAGCGCGCGGCGAGCAGTAACGAGCGTGGCGTGTGCAGGCGCGGCGAGCGGGGCGGGCGTGCTGTTGGTGGGGGCGTCGGCGGTGGCGGCGGCCGAGCTGTTGTACTGGGCGGGCCCGCGTTGGCGCGCACACTACCGGGACTGTCGGGGACCGAGCCATCTACAACATTTTAGATAATCTGTTCGTAGAATCTGATAGCAAAATTGTGTACCTACGATTAAAATGCAATTAGGTTCGTTTAGAACGCTAAAATATAATTATTGCATACTGAATGTTGTCGTTTGATTGGAGCGCCTGTAGCGACCCGATGAGGACCGTGGACCCGGGCCGGAGGTCTCCGAGCGGGCGTGCGGCGCGGCGCGGGCTTGCGGCGGCGGTGCGGGAGTGCGTGTGTGTCTGCGCCGCGCCGCACCGCTCCGCGAGAGAACGGTCAGTCTCTCGCGCCGCACCGCCGAATAAACATTAGCATACATTAGATTCACACTTACAATATACACGTTCACACACCTACACATTCACATATACATACACTTACATAATGATGCGTAGATGTTTTTTTTTAAATATTGTCTCTTTATTTTTATTCTTATGTTTATTTTTAATTAGTTTAAATTGTTAATAATCCGTTCATGCTATATGTTTAGTGAAAATAATGTTATTCCGTAATTGGCTAGGTGTTCGGTAATCATTTGAATGTAAATATTTATTTGTAAAATACAGCTGTGGAATAAGTAAATAAAAAATAAATATTATAACACCGATGGATGCAGCAGCCTGTACCGGTTCTTGCGTGGGCGCTGTGCGTGGCGTGCGCGGCTACGTGCGCGTACGGGTGGCCGTGGCGGGTGGCGGGCGAGCGCCTGCAGGAGGGCGGCGCGCTCCCCTTCCCGGCCGCCGCGCTGTGCAGCACCGCCGTGTTCAGTCGCACCGCTCTGCACAACTACACCAGATATTTGTAAGTCGTCAGCCATGAAAATGAGAATAATCCCTCGTTTTAAAAAATCCGGTCTTTGGAAACGATAACGGTGCCCGCTTTGGATGACGAACCCGAAGAACCGAATTCGTCTACCTTAGTTCTTAAAGTAAGGACTCGTTTGAAGATGCCAGTCGGGCCGGGCTCATAACAAACTCGATATCATATAGTTTTGGAATGAAGTTGACGTCGTTCCGTGACGCACCTGCAGAGTGTCCCGGGACGGCCGCATGTCGGAGCGGCAGGTGCGGGCGTCCCTGCTGCAGTACGGAGCTCTCTTCAAGTACGACTCGGCGGAGGCGGACCTCGACTTCTCCTCGTACCTGCAGGCCGCGGAGGGCGCGCACGACACTCGGGACATTATGATGCAGGTAACTTCTCGTACATCCTTATAACTACATTTTCTCTTTAGATCATGTTCCGAGTTTGACCACCGAGAGCTAGTCTTCAGAAAGACGTCTCATTTCTATAGTTTAGCTAGGACACTGCAATCTATGTAGATGTGCATTCATATAGATGATTTTTCTGTGCAATAACTCGATAATAAAATGAAAGAAAGGAATATTGTCAGATCTCGGCGCCGTGTGAGGACCTGTTGCTGCGGTGTCGGTGGCGCGGTCTCGACACTCCGTGCGCCAGACTCTTCCGGAGACGGGTCACTCGGGTGTGCTGTATCTTCAACGCGCACTACCTGTCAGTATTAAGGAATCATGTTAAGTTTATGTATTTATTTTATAATTTTAGCGTGCACCACCTACTTATGTAATTTTAGCTAGTGATGGCAACTTGTTAATAGCACATACGTACACTACCCATATGTACTGTATATACGATATGTAGATATATTACATCTTTCTATATTTTTGTTTTATTTTATTATGGTAACTAAAAGTCACAATACAATTTATATATTGTACGGTTTTACCGCACATCGCTGTGTCGACAAACTATTTGGCGACACAGGCGGCTCTCATCAGTTCACGTCAAGAGCGCCAGGTGTTCTACGAGTACTACCATTAAACATCAAAATGAGGTCACGTTGGGCCTTCCTTAATGATGATGATGAGGACACGGGACACTCTCGATGACCGGACGGATGAGAGCCATCTGTGTCGCCAAGTCGTAAGTTTGTCGACACAGCGATGTGCGGTAAAATCAAATTAAATAAAACATATTATTAGACGTGGAGAACTGTGAAACAGAACTATACCTATTACACTTGCAAATTATAAAAAAAAAGTATCTAGCTGTAACACATTAAATAAAACAGTACTGCCGTTCTTCAATTCGACGATAGACATATCAGACTTTCTGCAACTTCAGTTTAGTTAGTCTCCCTGCTAAGATAGTACAATATGTGTCTGCAGAGCGGAGGACGCCAGGGCGTCCGAGTCTGTGCGGCGCGGCGGGGCGGGCGCGGGGCTCTCCGTGCTGGTGCGGGTCAACTACTCCGACTATCTGTACGCCAAGATGGCGTCGCAGGGAGTGCAGGTCCGCCCTTACCGGGTTTCTGTACTACCGCGCTTATGTTAACATCGGGACGTGTGCAGCTGGTGGTGTGGGACGGAGCGAGCGCGCCGCTGCGACACGGCGGAGGGTCGCGGTCTCACTGGCTGGCGGCGCGCACCGACACGCGCGTGTGGCTCGCGGCCGACACCTCACGCGCGCGCCGCGGCCTGCGCCGCCTGTCTCCGAGAGAGGTACCTCCGCGCTCGCCTGCGGAGCGGCGCCAGCAGTCAGCCCGGACACTCGTGTCGCGTTCCAGCGAGACTGCCGGCTGGACGAGGAGGCGAGCCCAGGGGACAGCCACGCGGCCTGTCTGCTGCGCTGCCAGCGCCGCGCCCACCTGGCGCTGTGCGGCTGCGTGCCCTACCACATGGAGCGCGGCCGGGACCGGCTCTGCGCGCCCTCGCATCTCCAGTGCTTGCACAAGTATCTAGGTATGGCGCGGCGGAGTGCAGGGCGCAGGGACTCGTGCGGGGTCTGTCCTCAGAGCTGTTCCGCAGGTACTACCCGCACGTGGGCGCGGCGGACGATGTCCTGTCGAGCGCGCAGTACTCGGCGGCGCGCGAGGAGGCGGAGTCCAGTCTGGTGTGCGAGGAGTGCGCCCCGCTGTGCCAGTTCACCCGCTACCGCACCGCGCAGCAGGTCGGCCCGCTCGTCCCCTCCGCCTTCACGTATGTTCTCGTGCGTTTCCGTGTAGTGCAGTCGCTATCGGTGCGTACACGGTTGGGTGTGTCCCCAGCGCGGACGAGGAGCCGGGAGCGAGCGCAGCGGTGCACGTGTCGTACCGCTGGGCGCGACGGACCGTCTGCTGGCTCGACGTGACTCCCGACACTCTGGATTACCTCTGTGAGTGTCCTCGTCCCAGTCCCCGTCCGGTTGTCCGGTGACGGTTGTTTAATAATAAAATAAAATACTTTATTGAGAAAAACATTTTTACACAACTTATTTTGAAATACAATTGATAGTAACTTAAGCAAAAAATATAAATAAAAATGTTTTACAAATAAAAATTGACATTTGTTTTTGTTAAAATACAATAAACATGTTATCATTGTGTGAGAGGGACAGCAGGAGAATAAGCCAATAGGCTATCTCGGTCTTAGATTGACACTAGACGGTGAGCACAGCTATGGCTCTCTCTCTCCTCACGTTGGTTAGCAAGTTGACTGTTTTGTATCTTATATGTTTAATCTGCTATAATTAAAGTAATCTTTGCACAAACAATCTTTTATTTGTAACAGTTTTGAACCTTATCTCCCGAAAAAGTAGTCTGTGTATCAGGAGATATGTACTTACAGCTGAACCTTATTATACTAGCATTATTTTGTATCTAACCTACCCATCACCAAGCATTATTATTTTTGCATATTGCATAATGAAAAATAAATAAATAATATAATATATATATAATAAAATAAAAATATTAATAATACAATAATTATCGTTTTGATATTGTGTGTAACGCGTGAGTGTTGTGTATCGCGGTGTAAGTTTCAATGTGTGTGTATATGTGCGTTAATGTGTATGTGTAATTTTTTTTAATTAGTTTACAAACTGGTTACATTCTTAAAATTAACACATAAAATTATACATAAGCATGAAATGAATGCAACCTATTAATAGTAAACCTAACACTGATATTCAATTTAAATTCATAAAGACAAGGACAATTAATGATTAAATTAAACATTAAATAAACCAAAAAGATATCCAAATAAAAAAAAAAACAACACAAAATTATAAAAATGAAGACAATAAATATTAAATTTTATACTATGACTATACTACTATTTACAAAAATATATATATAAAAGCAAAACAAAATAACAAGAAATATGATTGAACAACTGGAATCTATACACTATATTTATCCCTCAATACTCTCTTAATCGAGGCTACCGAACCAGCAAACATGTCTATGTCACTGCGAAACGAATTAGCGAATGCACATAATCGGTTAATTGGGGAGTGACGCCCTAAATTTGTATTGGTACGAGGCAAATGAAAAGGTCTATAATTGTGGAGACGACTATTTTGCCTAGGCACTATTAACTTAATACGCTTCAGCATTTCTGGTGAGTCAATATAACCATTCAATAGTTTAAATAAATATACTAAATCAAGGATCTGTCTCCTTCGGTGTAAAGGTAAAATTTCATAGTGCCTAAGTCTTTTCTGATAGGAGTCCAGACTACGACATCTTCCGTCAGAGAAAGCAAGGTGATAGAGAAAGCGCTTTTGAACCCGCTCTATTCTTTCAGAGTGAATCTGGTACGAGGGATTCCACACTGTACTACAGTATTCTAATATACTGCGTATTAAGGAATTATAAATTATAATAGTTAGGCTTGGCTGCTTGAAAATTTTCATTTGTCGTACTACAAAACCAGACAGCTGTGAGGTTTTTTTAATAATAGTGTCCATCTGACACCTAAAGTTTAGAGCAGTGTCGACGACCACTCCCAGATCTCTAATTGTCTCAACCCTTGCCAGATTATAATCCGCAATCATATATTTGGCATTCATGGGATGTCTTTTCCTAGTAAACTGCATATAAAAACATTTGTCAATATTTAGTGACATATTATTATTTTCGCACCAACGAAGGACATTGTCTACATCTTCCTGCAGTTTTAGTGTGTCTTCCACTCCATTTACAATGCGATACAATTTTAGGTCATCTGCGTACAACTTAAATTTGGAACTTATTGAGTCAGCCAAATCATTAATAAAAACCAAGAAGAAAAGAGGCCCCAGATGAGATCCTTGTGGTACACCGGAAGGAATGAATTTAACCTCTGATTTATAGCCCTTTAAAGCCACAAGCTGAGATCTCCTACTCAGATATGACTCACACCATCGCAACAACGTGCCATGAATACCTAGGTGCATAAGTTTTAGCAGCAGTATGTCGTGATCAACTAAATCAAATGCTTTCCTAAAGTCTGTATACACCACATGCACTTCCTGGTTTGCATCCAGCGCCTCGGCGACATCCGAGATGTAACTGACTAAGTTAGTTGCAGTTGACTTTCGGGGGAGAAATCCATGCTGATCTGAAACGATGGTGTGCTTGACATAGGATCTCAGCCTAGACTGCACCAGGGATTCCAAAATTTTGCCTAAAGCGGAAAGGATCGAAACAGGTCGATAATTTCTGACATCGTCCCGGGCACCAGCTTTTAATTACGTTAGTGTGTATGTTTTATTATTTTATGATACAGTTTTTAGCAATTCCTCAGTGTTGTCATAATCCAATCCCAAGAGCCACTCATCAATAATTTTAATTATGTTACGTTTTCTATGATTTCTAAAATTCCCGTAATGTTTTATAAGTTTATTATATATCCTTGGTGCTAAATAACCATAAAATCTACCGGCAAAAACTGTTTGTGCTGAACGTGTTTCACAACAATCAACTCTTTTTTTCTTTAGATTTATAACTTGTGCACAATCGTTTTTAAAAACAGCTTACGCACACTTAGCACCAGACATTCAGCGTAAATTTTGATCGTAAAAAAAACGAGGGTAGCTTGAATAAAGTAGACGTGTATTTTTGTTTATTTAATTTTTATTATTAATATTTAGAATTAAAAGTCAAATATCTATGTAATAAAAGTTTTAATATTGTGCTACATACCAGCTGTGTGTTCTTCATGAACTTGTTTGTTTACATTGTGTTATCACAAGGCGATAAATCTAAGGTTATGTTATAACACCTACAAATCACACTACTGTCCTTTCACCAACATCAATACACATAATGGACCTGACAGCTGCGGATCCCATGACTGCAATCAGGAGCCTGGAGGAAAAGTTGGGGAAAAGAGTGGACTCCTTCGAAGCGCGGCTAACAAATGCAACTTCCACTGTCACCATTCAGCAACTAACTAAGGACTTCGAGGACTTTAAAACATTCATCCGTGACACCATGGCTATCCTTCGAGAGCAGATACAACACCTGGCATGGACCACGGATGACCTGGAGAACCGCAGCCGTCGCAAGTTTTTGCTTTTCCGGGGCATCAAGGAGGCCGTCACTGAGAACCCCATCCAAGTCATTTGTGCCATTATAGCACAGAAGATGAAGCTGGAGGTTGACAGCAAAGATTTCCAGATGTGTTATAGACTGGGTGTAAAGGGAGATTATCTTGAGAAGGCTCGACCCATCCTGGTGCGGTTTCGTGAGTGGGAACTTCGTGGCAAGGTTTGGCGCTCCAAGAAAGAACTTAAAGGGACTACCACCTCTCTGGCTGAATTCTTGACAGCATCACGGAGGCGTATTTTAGCAGAAGGTCGACGAATATATGGCATGAAGAACTGTTGGTCACAAGATTGCCAGATCTTTGTTAAGATTCGTGATGGCCCTAGGCAGAAACTGCTTTCCGAGATCCATTTAAGGGAGTTGGTGGCTAAGCATCCGCCAGAAAGACCGGCCGCTGAAAGAGAAACAAAAAGATCACGCCCTGCACGTTCCAAAGTTAAACATTAGATTTCAGATACTTTCCCTTCAAATTACTCATACTTATGTTTCCTTTTATTTACTAGTTAATATATACGTATATCTATTTACAAATTTTAAGTTATATCACATAATAGTTCACATATTAGCATTTTTTGGTTTTTTTTTTTTGTTTCTGTTTGCGAAATTCGCGTAGCTTTGTGACTTTTGTGCAAGACCACAGATCAAGAAACATAATACAAGCCACAGATTATGGTGTTTTTTTTTTCTTTTGCGTGCGTGCGGTGTATGACATACGGTGCGGTCCGGTTTCTGCAGTTTACTATTACAGATCTTGCGATACAAAATGTTTACATTTGTACCAATGTTTAGTGTGCTAAGTCTAGAGTTTAGAAGTTTAGAGTGTTTAAGTCTAGTTTGTCTATATAAATATTTCTATTTTTTTTTTTTCCAAATTAATTATTTATGTTGACTATTTTTTTATTATATTAAGCGCACGTATTGGTACATTTTAGTCTGTACCTATGTATTATTTAAATAACAAACCGGCAGTAGTTGTGATGAGCTATTGGTATTTAGTTTTTGTGCAATTTGATTTTATTATATAATAACTTATTATTATTTTTAAATTTATATTTGTTTTTAGTTTATTTATATATATTACCGGTATTAATGAATACATCCAATAATAATATCTCTTCTGATTCTGATATATTTTACTCCTGTGAATCTTCCAGTTCAGAGGAATTTAATGTAAGTGCTGATGCTGTTCACCTTGGCGAGCGGTTAAGAGACACCTTTTCACCACTTTCAAAGAACCTGAATATCTGCCATATTAATGCGCAAAGCATACCCTGTCACTACTCAGATCTTCTTGCCACGTTCGACAATAATCATATCCATGCTGTCCTTGTATCTGAAACTTTCCTTAAACCTACTCTTCCATCTACTAGTTATTCCCTTCCTGGATTTATTTTAATACGTAATGATCGAACTGGCCGGGGATGTGGCGGTGTTGCAATATACTTGAGGGCAAGTTCAAAATACAAGGTGTTAGTGCAGTCCTCATCTATCTACTCTGGTACCGCTGAATTTATTTTTCTGGAAATTGACTTAAACTCTGTAAAATTTATGCTTGGCGTAGTCTACGCTCCTCCTACTGCCGACTATTTTAGCACTTTGGAGGGCGTGCTTGAAACGTATCTTCCGTCGTACGAGCATAACCTAATTATGGGGGATTTTAACACCTGCCTTCTGAAGGACAATCCACGCACTAGGAAGTTAAAAAACATTATCTCATCCTTAAACGTCTCCCTTCTTCCTTTAAATACTACTTTTCACGTGAATGACTATAGCAGTCTTCTTGATCTTATCCTTACCTCTAACCCTGGGCGAATTACCTTACATGGTCAATATCTAGCGCCTGGTTTCTCTCACCATGACCTGCTTTATTGCTCCTACAAAATTAAAACTCCAAAGTACAAGCCCAGGGTCTTTCTTCAACGTAACTTCGCCAAAATGAACCTTGATCGGCTTTTGACGGATGCAGCTGGTGCAAACTGGCATGATATCATACTGGAAGACACGGTGGATGGAAAAATAACGGTTTTTAATGAAATTATCCTAAAACTATATGATAAACACGCACCCATTCGACCGGTTCGGATGAAAAGACCTCCTGCTACCTGGCTCGATGAATCAATCCGAAAAGCTATGAGGTGGAGGGATTCATTAAAGAGAAAACACAAGAGGTCTCGAAGTGATGAGCATTGGAATAGCTTTAAAAAGGCAAGAAATCGTGTTAATTTGATGTGTAGGAACGCAAAACGCCAATACATTCACATGTCCATTGAAAATTGTACTTCTCAAAATATTTGGAAATTTCTGCGTACTCTTGGTTTAGGAAAAACTAAGTCGGATTCAACAATCTCTGTGGATATTGACAGTCTTAATCAGCATTTCACCTCTCTTCCTATAACTATTGACCCTGCACTTAAGACTGTTACTATCACACAGATAAATTCCAAAATAATTCCTAGAATAAACCCTTTTCAATTTCAACCTGTGTCGAGCGATGAAATCAAGAGAATAATTCTTTCTGTAACCAGTAGGGCTGTTGGTTTTGACTGTGTGGGTCGTGTACTCCTTATTCCTATCATCGATATTATTCTCCCACTCATTACACACATTGTTAATTCCTCTCTTTTGTCCGGGTATTTTCCCACATTGTGGAAAAATGCCCATATAGTCCCTATTCCTAAAAAATCCGAGCGAGTAGTTCATAAACAATTTGTAGCATTCCTTGACCAAAATAACCTAATGAACCCTCTTCAATCCGGCTTTCGTCCATCACACAGTACCACCACAGCTCTTATTAAAATTACAGATGACATCCGACTAGCTATGGATGATAAAAAACTAACTCTTCTCACCCTACTGGATTTCAGCAATGCCTTTAATTGTGTCGACCACGACATACTTATGGCCGTACTTTGCTCTCTCGGTATTTCGCAGTCGGTGACACAATGGTTTAACTCCTATCTTCGCGGACGCCAACAGCGCATACGAATGGACGATGTCTTTTCTGGCTGGTGTCCGATAACTGCTGGCGTGCCGCAGGGCGGCGTTTTATCTCCTCTACTCTTCTCGCTGTTTATAAACACGATCGTCAAAGTCATACATTTCTGTTCCTACCATCTATACGCCGATGACTTGCAGTTGTCTCTGCATTTTCATCCTAGCAACATTAACGAAGCTATCTATAAAATGAACGCGGATCTGGAGGCCTTGCGTGTTTGCTCTCTCAGTTTCGGACTCCTGCTCAACCCCAACAAGACTCAAGTTATGATTCTAGGTACGAGGGGCATGTTGGACAGACTGGATTGGGACTCTTTCTCGCCATTATCTTTCAATAATACACCTCTCCCCTTCTGCCAATGTGCTAAAAACCTCGGCCTTTTTATGACAAATGATTTGTCATGGGTCTACCAGGTGTCCAAGATCAGTAGGAAAATATTTGCCAGTATGCATTTGTTAAGACGATTACAGAATTTCATTCCGTTCAAGGCGAAGCTTACGTTAGTCACTTCCTTGTTACTCCCTATAATAGACTATGCTGATATTTGCTACCCTGATCTCACTGAAGAGCTACTAAATAAACTGGATCGCCTTCTCAACTTATGCATTCGCTATGTATTTGGCTTGCGTAAGTATGATCATGTTTCTCATCTTCGAAAACAGTTAAAATGGCTCAATATCCGATTTCGCAGGTCTACTCATCTTCTTGTCTTGCTATACTCCGTCCTTTATAACTCAAAAACACCTTCGTATTTAAAAACACAATTTGAATTTCTATGTGACTTGCACGACCGCCCTCTCCGTTCCTCTCATAACAATCAACTTAAAATCCCACCCCACACTTCTAGCAGGTATTCGGATTCTTTCACCGTATCTGCTGCTCGCCAGTGGAACAAGCTCCCACTGACCATCAGACAAGCTCCCTCCGTTCACATCTTTAAACAATTACTCACAACCTTTTTTCTAAACAAGCAGAATAGTGTCTCCTAGTTCATTATATTAATCATTTATGTTATGTATTTTATCCTTATCATTATTATTATTATTATTATTCTAAATCAACTGTTACTTTAACCATGTGTGTACTAATTTAACTTAATTATAATATATATAGATATGTAGGTATTTATGTATATATTTATTCAGTATATGTAATATTAGTATGTAAGTCTATTATAATAAATTCCACCCTTCGTTGTTACCTCTCCACACTCCCAAAGGTTGATTGTTAGAAAATGCTTAGTCATTAAGCCCGCCTATGTACAATATTTTTTAGTGCAATAAAGAATTTTTGAATTTGAATTTTGAATCGTAGGGTATCTAAATGGTTTCTTCAACATAACCTTAAGCACCGCTCTCTGTGCTCTTTCCAACATTATGAGATGCGTTTTTGCTGCCCCACCCCAGGCGGATACAATAGTTTAATGTGCATTGACATAGTGATTTATATATTTGTATTAATAACTTCTTATTTGCAATGTCTCGGAGATTTCGAAGAGTAAACATTAGTTTTCTAGTGCGACCAGTCAGTGCTCTTATTTGTGACGTCCAATCCAACTTCTCATCAATCATGATTCCCAAATATTTTATGATATTGGTTCGTTGCAGTTTGACACAGTTACAGTTTCTAGGGCCGATAAGTTGTTGTCTATTGCATGGGTATGAGTGCAGAGTGATGTTAAAGTTAGTATTAGGTAGGGTTGATGCATTTATACCAAAACATATATATTTAGTTTTATCTGCATTTAGAGTTAATAGGTTGTCCCCTAACCATTTTGTTACTGCACCCATTCCCTCCTCTGCTTTTTCTTTCACTTTATTCCAGGAACTACCATGAAATAGCAAAACTGTGTCATCGGCGTACATGAGAGAGTGAGCACCCGTGATCTTTAGATTACACAGGTCATTAAGGTATGTCAGGAATAATGTTGGGCCCAGCGTACTCCCCTGGGGTACACCATAATTACAGCTGCTATTATTACTGACAATGTTACAAACACGTGTTTTTTGTTTTCGGTCAGTTAAATAGTCTCGGAACCAGGAAAGCACTACTCCCCTTATACCAAGACCCTCAAGGCGAGATAGAAATTAGCAGAAATTTGCAGACGCGGCGTGTTGTTGGTGGGCGGTGGCGGGGGGCGCGAGCTGGCTGGCGGCGGTCGAGGGACTCTACCTCCTCGCCAGTAGATGGCGTCGGCTCACGGAGAGGACGCAATAGGTTACTAACATAAAAATAAAACAAACTGTAAGTTTAACACATATTTTATTTTCCTAACTTACTCTTTACCCCGTATCTAATTAAACGAAGAAAGTCGATGAAGTACATAGTTCCGTGTAGAAGTGGTCAGTTAGGCGGCACGTCCCCCCCGAATGGAGCGACCGGCTCGCCCACGATGGCCGGGATCACCTGGAGGACGAGAGGTACTGCGCTCTGTCAGGTCATTTTCCCAATGCTCTAACACTAACGCTTACCTGTTCTCCGAGCATGACGAGGATCTGCGCGACCTTCTTGATGGCTTCGATCTCCTGCGGGCCCGGCAGCGCCAGCCGGGACACGTGGCCGGCCAGGGGACTGCGCGCCTCCTCCGGGTGCCGCACCTGAGGACACACACGCTGCTCACTGCGGGACGGGGACTCGCTCTCCGGCGGACAGGGACTCGCTCTCCGGCGGACAGGGACTCGCTCTCCGGCGGACAGGGACTCGCTCTCCGGCGGACAGGGACTCGCTCTCCGGCGGACAGGATACTCACAGGCCCGGACAGCACTGGCGCCAGTAGAAGTGCCAACAGCACGCAGCTCGACACGCGACACATTGTTATGGCCATCCCGGCCATCCTCTGCTTATATAGATTGTTTAAAGCTTAAATTGTTGTAAAATTTACTTATATTGTGGATGCAATCATAACTTACAGACGTAAACGTTTTTAAATTGCTACTTGAAAAAAATTATGGCTATAATGGTGTTCATAAACGTCATGAATTTGTTTGCATTGCCTGTTACAGGTTACCACTGGTTTTATTTATTTAATTCAGAAAACAGTAGTTTTATAACAAATCAATTACATTTTTCACTTAAATACCTACAGTTTCCATACATTATTATTTATTAAAACACTTTTATAGTTTTGATGTTTAGATTTTAGTAATTTAAATAATTGTAGGAGGAAACCAATAAATTTAACCACATTGGCGACAAGTTCAACATATTGATGTTATGGCCTATCGGGGTTGTTACCGCTCACCGTCACTCTTATGGAATATCGTCTTGTTTGGGGCAAGTAGGTGATTTTTTGTAAATATGTACTTTTTAAACTAATAAATAAACAAAAAATAAAAATAAATGAATTATGGTTTATGCAATCTTATACAAAATATACAATTAAAATTACAATAGTTTTTCTATCTTCTTAAAGGCTGGTAACGAATAAATAAATAGATCACAATCTTGTTGTTGTCATTGTAAAATGTTGTACTACGACGGATATAAGAGTTATGCGCGTGCCTAGTGCTGGTGGCCGGAATGTAAAATGTTGTACTACGACGGATATAAGAGTTATGCGCGTGCCTAGTGCTGGTGGCCGGAATGTAAAATGTTGTACTACGACGGATATAAGGGTTATGCGCGTGCCTGGTGCTGGTGGCCGGAATGTAAAATGTTGTACTACGACGGATATAAGAGTTATGCGCGTGCCTGGTGCTGGTGGCCGGAATGTAAAATGTTGTACTACGACGGATATAAGGGTTATGCGCGTGCCTGGTGCTGGTGGCCGGAATGTAAAATGTTGTACTACGACGGATATAAGAGTTATGCGCGTGCCTGGTGCTGGTGGCCGGAATGTAAAATGTTGTACTACGACGGATATAAGGGTTATGCGCGTGCCTGGTGCTGGTGGCCGGAATGTAAAATGTTGTACTACGACGGATATAAGAGTTATGCGCGTGCCTAGTGCTGGTGGCCGGAATGTAAAATGTTGTACTACGACGGATATAAGAGTTATGCGCGTGCCTAGTGCTGGTGGCCGGAATGTAAAATGTTGTACTACGACGGATATAAGAGTTATGCGCGTGCCTAGTGCTGGTGGCCGGAATGTAAAATAGATTGATTGGAGTTACAAATTTGAGATTTTCTAATAATGTAGCGGAACCAATTATATTATTGACGATCTTAAATAAAAACATAACATCGGTCACTTTTCTACGATCCTCGAGTAATGACAGCTTGTAATGTGAAGCTGAACTTGCATAGTCGATATAGTCGTGACCTGTACGGTAATCGGCTGCCAGACATACTGCGGCTGTCAGACATACTGCGGCTGTCAGATATACTGCGGCTGTCAGACATACTGCGGCTGTCAGACATACTGCGGCTGTCAGACATACTGCGGCTGTCAGACATACTGCGGCTGTCAGACATACTGCGGCTGTCAGACATACTGCGGCTGTCAGACATACTGCGGCTGTAAGTAATTGTTCAACATTTAGCTGCATTAACTAACATCTGATTAGTCTTACAATAAGCAATAAGATTATTGATATCTTTCTGGAGCTATTCGCAGTCATCGCTGGATCTGATTGTCCGATAAATCTTTGCAGTCTGCATACATAACTGAAAGTTATTTTCATTGAATGCACTGTCAATGTCGCGTCGTTCACATAAATATTGAATACTACGAGTAAAGGACCCAAGTTGTATCCCTGGGGAACGCCAGATGGGGCCACCGTATAGTAAAGAGATGTGCAAGATACCTTTAATGCAAACTGCTTGTCTTCTATTTGGGACCTCCACTACCTGAAATTTATAAATCTTTTACACGAGAAATTTTGTTTTTTGTGTGTTGTTCAATATTTTTTTGTTATTTTGATTGCTGCCAACGTCGCAGTCATTACGAACCGCGTTCTGACTTCACCAACATTGTGTAACTTCACATTTGCTAACAATCGTGCACTTTTAATATGTTTAACAAATAGAATTTGACCGTGTCCGTCTCCGCGAGGTCGCGACCTTCTGCTAAGGTAATGCCCGCGGCTTCCTCCGTCGAGTAGACGTAGTAATTGTGTTTCTGATAGATAACACGCCCCCTCGACCGGTACATAAAGAAACTACTCAATTGGTGAATCCTTTGCTCCTCCAACTTTCAAAGTTAAAGGCGCAAAATATTGGCTGTCGCAATGTCGTTCTCGACCCTGACACGATGTATATACAGACGTCAAACACGCTGAACAGTACTGAACTGTGCCGGTCCTTACATGTAGGTTCGCGGCGCGGGCTCGAGCGGGCGGCGGCGGCTCGCGTCAGTCTCGTCGCGGCTCCCTCTGTCGATATCCAACATTTCAAATCAGTTTATAGAGTTCGTTAAAAAAACTAAATATTAGTAAGTAGGTATTAGTTTCCTCATTTGTCGAGGATAACGGGAGTTGCGAGTACCGAACATGTAAAGGTTTTGGCAACGACAGTGATAGCGGTACCTCGAGACGTGCTCGACGCGATGCGGCCGGCGGTGGTGTTGCTGGCGGCCGGGCTGGCGCGCGCGGCCGGCCTGCTCGACACTCTGGTGGACTGGGCCGCGCTGGCATGTATGTGCTGCGACGTCGACACCTATTTATTATCTTTGAAAACAATATTAAACCTTGACGTACACCGTATTCTCTCTCACGCAGGCTCGGCTCTACCGCCGGAGGCGTTCCCTTCGCCGCAGGAGGAGCCCGAGGTTGTGGTGTTCCGGCGCGGAGGCAGCAGCCGGCACCGCGCGCGGGACGTGGCGGCGGTGCGCGCTCGGCTCGGAGACCGCGCGCTCGTGTACGTGCCGGGCTGGGGGAACTCCGTGGCGGACCCGGCGGCGCGCGCGCTCGTGTCCGCTCTGCTGCTGCGCGAGTCCGCCGTGCTGGTGCTGGACACCGCGCCCGCCTTCTCCCGCGGCTACCCGGCGGCGGCGGCGCGCGTGGCCGGGCTGGCGGCCGCGCTGGCGGAGCTGCTGCGCGGGCTGGCGGCCGGCGGCGTGCGGAGTGCGCACCTCGTGGGCTTCAGTCTGGGCGCGCACGTGGCGGGCGGCGCGGCGCGGCGGGCGGGCGGGGTGGCGCGGCTCTCGGCGCTGGACCCGGCGGCGCCGTGCGTGTCGGCGGCGACTCGCGTGCGGCGGGAGGACGCGCGGCACGTGCAGGTGCTGCACACGAGCGCGCTGGGCGTGAGGGCGCGCGCGGGACACGTGGACGTGTTCGTGCGGGGAGCGGGCGGCGCGGCGGCGAGACACGCGCGAGCCTGGCGAGTGTTCGCGCGCTCGGTGCGAGGCGGCGTGCGGGCGCGGGGCGAGCGCGGGGACTGGGCGGAGGTGGGCTGGGGGTGCAGCAACTCCACGCGCGGAGTTTACTTCCTGCGAGACGAGCCGAGCCACGGCCTGGACGTGCTGGAAATGCTGAGCACCCACACCGGACGTTTGTGATAATAAGTTTTTTTTTAAACTATAAAAGAGGACTCTACTTACTAAGTTTAGTTTTTGGTAGTTTTTGCACCTACGAGTATATATTAAAAGTGATTCTTTTTTCTTATTTGTAAATAGTTTTATTATTAACTAGCTGACCGGGACCCGGCGAACTTCGTACCGCACGACAGTCAATGAATATCGTGTTACTTATTAGCTGAACTAAATTTATGATTTTATAGAAGTAACGTAAAAGTGAGATTAATTAATTTACATTTGTTGTTTTTTTTAAATATATCATTTGTTCTATATAAGGAGTTTGATATAAATTTCTGAACGCACCCATATATATTTGACAACCAATATTATTTAGAGGTACGAAACCCACAAACTTTTTGTATGGGAAAATGTTTTTTCATTAATTTTTTTCTCAATTTTTTAATTTTATTTATAGTTATTCTGCTATTCAGGACAGTGACACATTCAAGAAATCAAAAACCGTGAAAACCTGTCCAGTCGTTCTCCAGTTATAAGTGTTCTAACAAACCCGACTTTGTGTATATTAATAAGATTTATTATGCAATCTACTATGTCAGAAACCTTCGACGATGTTCACACAATTCCAAACCATAATTTTTCAATTCTTGAACTGAGTGGAAGTGTTTGCTGTGAGTTATTTTTTTACTTTAGCAAGAAATAACTGGTGATTTTAATTCAATATTTGACAAATAATATTTTTTATTTCGTGGAGTTCCGAACACTGGACGTTTGATCGAGATCGTGTGGATCGCGCGCCGGCCGTTTTTTGCTGCGAGCTACGCTGACGAGGTTTGCCGCTGCGAAATTATCGTATACGTCTCTCAACGCGGCAGGCAGGGGTGTTCAACTGTTGTTCAACTTTTATCAATTTATGATGTCGAAGTGTTCGGTATGTAAATCTTCGTTCAAAACCGGGGTCCAGTGCAGTGTATGTAAAAATTAACTCGATTTTGAGTGCGCTGGGATATCTGAAACGAATTTTAGGAAAGTGGGTGATCGCCGCAATGTATGGAAGTGTGGTACATGAAAGCGGCTCCTGGACCTTCTACTACTATTTTATTGTGAGCATGTTTGGAGATGTCTCCAAATGCATCAGCATTCTATTGCATTTTATTATACAATCTCGCAGAACGTTTGCATACGATATACAGATACATATCGGCCGTATGGATATGATATGTTATGTATTTCTGACAACTTATATGGTAGTGTTCGTTTTGTTTTAATTATTGAGAGTGATGTTATTATTTATTGCCCGATATGTTTACAAATGATTATTTTATTTAATATCGAGTCCACAGAGAAACGCCTACAAATTACCTATAGCAAATATTTTAGCTCAACTTTAATTAATATTCGGAATTATTCAGACGCTTCTTATGAGTATTATTATAGCATATGCATTTACTTTGTGTACAGAAACATATTACTTAATACATATATTTTTCTATTATCTTACCTACTTAGCCTACTTAGTATTATCTACTTAAATATTACCAATCAAATGTAATCTCGTTAATGTAATATGTCTCAATTAAATGTTTTCTATCATAACGTTCAAGGTCTTAGGACAAAGTCAGACATTTTTTCGCGAAATACAAACTTAAATAGTTATGACGTCATTTGCCTGACAGAGACATGGTTGATGGATGGAATTACGAGTGAAGAATTTTTCGACAGTAAGTATTTAGTGTTTAGGCGGGACCGGGACTACAACAAAACCTCACAGAAGTACGGCGGCGGAGTGCTGATCGCAGTGCGGCGTGACCTCGCGGTCACCGAGCGCTGTGAGTGGCGCTCTTCAGCCGAGGATATTTGGGTGACGCTCTGCCTGCGCCACTCCAAACCGCGACACCACTTCAACTTACATATTTGTGTCTTGTACTTGTGCAACGAAGCTAAAGGTAACTCTTTCCCTGTACAATTAAACAATTTTGGCCTACTGTGCAGGCGTCTTTCTCACAACACGACAAGATTATTGTATTGGGAGATTTCAATCTGCCCAATATTTTATGGACTAAAGACAAGAGATCCACTGAAATGAACCCAAGTAACGTACTTGGAGAATCTCAAAAACAATTCATGGATATTGTGGATACATGTAACCTTTCGCAATATAATCACATAAAAAATGACCTCGACAGGTCCTTGGATCTTGTGTTTTCTAGCGATGCGGTGATTGTTGAGCATTGTACTGACCCTCTGGTCCCTGCTAATTTCAACCATCCGGCTCTTACCGTGTATGTCAGCTTTATTACCCTGCACACGCTAAAACAAGCACGGAGGTTGAAGTTCATGTATGATAGGGCTGATTATGATTCTATTCGTAATGATCTTGATGGCACCAATTGGGCTGAACTGTTATGCTCGGGGCCTCTTGAAGGAGCCATGGACGTTTTTTATAACATATTATACTGCTTGCGTGACAAGCATATACCATCAATGCATATCTCCTCTAGTAGGTTTCCAGCATGGTACAATCATGATCTCAAAAGAATAATTAAGGAAAAGATGAAGTACCATCGGAAGTTTAAGGTATATGGCAATGTGTCAGACAAAAATACTTTCGAGTTGCTTCGTCGCAGAGCAAAACCTCTCCTATATTAAGGAAACAGAGGATAATATAGTAAAAAACCCGCGTCATTTTTGGTCTTTCGTTAAAAATAGGTACAAATCCTCAACCATCCCATCAACTATGCTCTACGGCTCGAAAACAGCGAACAAGGGCGGTGATATAAGTAATCTTTTCGCTATGTACTTTGGTTCTACTTTTCTGGACAAGTCGACACCGTCTATGACGGATAATTTTCCTTGTTTGGCCGTCCGCGTCGGTGACCCCAACATAAATGGAATATCGATAATCGACATAGACGTTGCTGAAGTCTATAAACTTTTAAAAAACGTCGACCTTAACAAATCAGGTGGTCCTGACGACATTCCCCAGGCATACATTACTGCATGTGCCAAGAGCTTAGCCGTCCCTCTCTCAATCTTGTTCCGTTGGTCCCTTACTGAGGGAGTTATGCCAACTGTATGGAAAACTGCCTTTGTGTCTCCAGTGCATAAGAAAGGCTCAAGGAATATTGTAGAGCACTACCGTCCTATCTCGAAACTATGTGTCTTCTCCAAGTTGCTCGAGCGCCTTGTCTATAATCAAACCTACGATGCCTTACAACACACGTTTAGTGAACATCAACACGGCTTTTTAAAAGGCAGATCGACAGTCTCCAACCTTGTTGTCTCTAATGAGCTAATCACTAAGGGCATGGAGAATGGGGGACAAGTTGATGTTGTGTTCACTGACTACAGCAAGGCGTTTGACAGGATTGACCATCTCATACTTTTGCAGAAACTACTCAACGCAGGAGTGCATGGTAGTCTCTATAGATGGTTTTGTTCCTATGTCACCAAAAGATCACAAGCGGTGGTTTTGTCTGGATTTAGGTCGGATTGGACGTCAATTCCGTCAGGGGTACCTCAGGGGTCTTTATTAGGACCCTTGCTCTTCATTATCTTCATTCAAGATATTAATACTTGCTTTCGTCATTCTAATGTTCTTTTATATGCTGATGACATGAAGATATTAAAGAGTATCAGGGACCCCTTGGATTGTGCCAATCTCCAGTCCGATTTGTCGCGTTTGGGTGACTACTGCGCAGCCAATAAGCTTGACCTGAATGTGGCAAAGTGTACATGTATGTCTTTTTCCCGTAAACAATCTCCATTGTTTTTTAACTATACTATAAAAGGCACAACTTACTCGTCCAAACTATATGAGGGATTTGGGGGTGCTGCATGACTCTAAGTTAATCTTTGACTCTCATATCAGCCACATTGTGTCTAAGGCTTCCAAGGCTTTAGGTTTTCTGATGCGCATTGGAAAAAACTTTAATAATATAAAAACACTTAAAGTCCTGTACTGTTCTCTGGTGCGTAGTCACCTTGAATACGCTTCTCAGGTCTGGAACCCCAGATACGAGAAATACATAGATCGAATCGAAGGGGTGCAGAGGCGGTTTCTGAGTACAGCTTCAGGACGCGCCAGAACCGTACAGGATACTTGGAAAAATGTAAACGCCACCATATCTTACCTCTTGTAAAACGCCGGGAATTCGCCGACGTGTCATATCTTATGGGTGTCATAAGAGGAAAGGTCGACTGTCCAGATATTCTAGGAAATATACCTTTTAGTACACTCTGCAAAACACGTCACAGGGATACCTTTTACATCCCATTTGTATCTAATAATTATATGCAGAATGCTTTCATCTGGAGAACATCTGACTATTTTAATAAACATTGCTCACATATTGACATATCATGTACTACCCCAGCCGCTGCCCGACGTGGCTTGACTCAGGACTACTTTACAAATGCCTTAAGCCGATCTGTATAAGTGTTCTATTTCTATTGTTATTTTGTCTTATTCTGCCTCATATCATCTCATTCTTTTTGTAATAGTCTACTCAGTGTTTAGTTTTATCTATGTTTCCATATCTATTTCTGTGAAAACTTGTCATTAGCCCCTTCTTACTTTATCTTTTTTCTTTATATTTAAGGATTGTTTAGCTGTAAGTTTTCCTAATTGTATAAAATAAAATAAATGTAAAATAAAGTTTCATCCCGATCGGTCAAGTATTTTTAATATACAGCCCAGGCTCGCGGTGCATAAACACATGAATAAATAATTGAATATGACACTTTGAACCTCTTCAGGATCGATTCCACTAGTCCTACATTATCTAGAAAAATGCTCGGGTACCCGATAGTAGCTCAGAAACTGGGAAAAGATCCCAACTAGAATAACGAGCGAATCTTCCGGCACTAACTCTTCATAATCTGGAAAATCACCTTGTAGTCTTCCGGACGAACAGACCACCTCCAGCAGTAGACACACATTGCAGGTTTGGCGAATACATAGTGGGGTAATCTGTTCAAAAGATTAACCACACAACAATATTCATTTACTGGAATTATCGCAAATCGACACAAACAACATACAAACAGGCATGGAATAGATGGTTTAGTTGATGAAAAAATAAATGAACTTCCCATTTGTAGCACCACGAAATCAAGTATCTAATTTATCTGCTTTTCTTTTACACAGGGATACTGGCGACTAGATCCATTCTAGCTCATAAGTTGTAGTCACTTGTAGCCGCCAGCCCTCCAACACAGTTCAAATAAATAATCATCCGCTAGTACGCCACACCTCACTTAACACGGTCAATAGATCTAGAATGTTGATAAACCAATCATTTTCTTAAATAGTTATGACATTAATCATAATCATACTTAAACGATATGTTGTCAAGCTTCAGGAGAAAGGTCTCCTGCTATCCTGCCGGGCGGTGTTTAGGAGCTAACTGAGGCTTAGGATTGATAGTTGTCGCGTGGTGATGCAGTTTTGGCTGAGAGCTTGCACGAAAGATGATTTTGGGTTGCCGAATCTCGGTCTAAGTTTTGTTTTTTTTGTTGTTATTGTGCACTGCTGGTGACTGTGGTGTCGCTGTGTTGATTTGTTCATATATTTCTATTATTTTTAATATAACACGTTAAATACACGGTTGGCCTTATTATGGTACTTTGTGGTGTTAATTAACATAACATTTACACGGTTGGGCTGACGTTGGGATTATGTTGGGAGATTTACTATAAAATTATACTGTTGGCCCCATGATGGGATCATTTTAACAGCTACAGTAAAACCACCAACCTTTTCCCAACCGTTGGCATTTGGTTAGCATCAAAACCCCAACCGAAATTGTTACTAGGGTATTAGTTCTTACTCACATGTAGACTTGGGATCGGAAATCAATTCATAGCCCAGATATGGGTCCAAAACAGACTCTTGCACTCATCATTAATCAGGTTGGAGTCTATCGGAAAAAACTATAATAATCAAAAGTTTGACTTAGTTCCGTAAATTCCGTGCCTTAATCAAATCAAATTGAAGTACCCGTCAAAGAGTCCTCAAAAATATATTTATCACTACCAGAGAGACAACTCATAGTGCTACGGCGATGGCAGGATGGGTATGCACATTACTCACACAAGCTAATATAACAGGAAGCTTTCGAGCCGCAGTTACCTCAGACAACAACGGATGAAGTCCTTAAATATATCAGGCTCAACAGGAAGCTTTCGAGCCGCAGTTACCTCAGACAACAACGGATGAAGTCCTTAAATATATCAGGCTCAACAGGAAGCTTTCGAGCCGCAGTTACCTCAGACAACAACGGATGAAGTCCTTAAATATATCAGGCTCAACAGGAAGCTTTCGAGCCGCAGTTACCTCAGACAACAACGTCAAGCGAAGGCTCGAACACCTAGATATAACCGTTTTCCCCCCGAAAGGTAAAAAACGATTACTTAGGTTTCAGCCGAATCTTGACCCACACAAATTAAATCCTTGACAGCTTAATTTGAAATGTACTGAATTCAACATGAGTCAGACAGCGCTATTTATGCATCCAAGTCATAGTTTAGTTTAGTTTAGTTTTAACACCATACATTCCTACCGGAATTTGGTTAAGTCATACTCTTAATTTTCAATATATATATATATATATATATTGCACATTTATCACTATAGATAGGTACATGACAAGTAACAGAACTGGAGGTTTAAGCATTTACAAAAACACTTAAATAAATATTTAATTGATTTTGATTATAAATACATTTAAATAATATTTAATTTATTTGTGATATTTCTCGAGTTTGGTACGCTGGAGACATCGACGAGTTTGCCACTTGTCATGATTGGCCGGCAGTAAAGTTGGCTAAATGTGAATCAGCTTATATTTATAAGCGTGGTTTCTGACCACCCCGAAAGGGAAACTGTCGTGATGATACTTTACTTAAATAAATAGATTTATTGCGGCTGTAAAGAGGCTTTGTCAATAACTTATAGGTACCTAATAAATAAATGATTAAAAATATGTCAATTAACTTAACTAAATATTACTAATTATTGTAGCAGCTGTAAAGAGGCCTTGTCAATAATTTATAGGTACCTAATAAATAAATGATTAAAAATATGTCAATTAACTTAACTAAATATTACTAATTATTGTAGCAGCTGTAAAGAGGCCTTGTCAATAATTTTAAAGTACCTAATAACTTTTAAAAATATGTCAATGTACTTAACTAAATAATACTAATCATTAAGAGTAATAATAAATTTGTCAATTTAATTAAATTAAAAATAGTTATAATATAATAAATTATGCGAATATGTCCAATCTTTATGTCATAATAGTATATGTCACTGATATATACACTATCCTATGTCATCATCCCTTGGCGCTTCATCTACAGTGTAATAACCTTTTTTTATTAATACAGTTTTAATTTTTTTCTTGAAGTCATTATGTTCTAGGCATTTCATTTCTTTTTCCAAATTATTATACAGTTTCACACAGTTACAGATGAAACTTTTAGAAAACTTACTCAATCTGTGTTTAGGAACAGCTAACGATTCTTTTTGTCGTGAGGTACTTCTCATGGCTCTAATGTGATATAAATCTATGTTTTCCCTAATATACACCAAACATTGCATTACGTATGTGCTCGCCAAAGTCAAAATATTTAATTCCTTAAAGGCTTCTCTGCAAGTGTCTCTTGGTCTTATTCCGGCTATAAAACGGACTGCTCTTTTTTGAAGAATGAATATTCGGTTTGCTTCAGCAGCTGTCCCCCACACCAATAGTCCATATGCCATGATGCTGTGAAAATAGGCATGGTATACAGATTTTGCTGCTTCAGCCCCGGAATACTCATTAATCTTCTTAACAGCGTAACATGCAGGGCTTAATATCTTTGCGATCTTATTAATATGCTGTTGCCACGTTAGTTTCATATCCAACTCAATTCCCAAAAATACACTGCTTTGTACTAAATTTAGTGATTTTAACATAATATAGTCCTTAAGTTCCTGGGATTCTTGTCTGTTACTATGGGTATCTAGGGAAAAGTTGAGTAGTTTAGTCTTATTAAGATTTATTAACAGATTGTTATGACCAAACCATGTTTCTAAATTTTGTATAACTGAGTTTAATTTTGGTACAAGCATATCTGTTTCGTTATTATTTAATATCAAGGAGATGTCATAGACAACGGAATGACAGATGATACCATAGACACAATATTCTAGAGCTTTTTACACTACTTGGACACGATGTTTGATGGTGTTTATCTCAATGTGGGTCAAGCTTCGGCTGACACCTAAATAATCGTTTTCGACCCTTCGGGGGGAAAACGGTTATTTTCTAATTTTTAGACCGTTTAAGAATAAAAAATAAAAATTAACTACCTACCTAATAATATTATTAAATTATATCATATTAAAAAAAAACTATTAAAATAAATAAAAGGGAATAAAACTAACACCTAAGATTAAGCGATACACAAGATCCTAAATATGCATTCTAGTGCAACAATCAACAGTAAATACATAGTAATTACATAACTTAAGTTGGAGTTAATCACACATTATTTGTTAAGATTTATGCACAAAGGAAAATAATGAAATAACTAGCTCTAAAGAAACGTCAACTCCCTCAGAAGTTCTTACGGTAGGTGTGACCACAGACCATATAGCTAGGTGTGACCACAGACCATATAGCTAGGTGTGACCACAGACCATATAGCTAGGTGTGACCACAGACCATATAGCTAGGTGTGATCACAGACCATATAGCTAGGTGTGACCACAGACCATATCGCTAGGTGTGACCACAGACCAGGTGTGACGGAGGTATGTGTTATTACAATGCAAACTCGCAGCGCCTATGAAAAACTAAACAGCAATTATGGTTTCTATTTATTGATATTGTTTACTATTATGATTATAAAAATAAGGCGTATGGTTTGCAATGTTACAAGCTTTAAAAATTACGTATTTTCCATACAAACTTTTATTCCTTATTTCAACCCCTTATAGTCCTTTTTTCGCATTAAAAAGTAACCTATGTGCTTGCTCATTCTGTAGACTATCTCTGTACCGAATTAAATTTTAATTGGTTCAGTAGTCTAGGCGTGATGTACACAGACAGACAGAGTTGCTATTATTTTATATTATTTTATATTTTTTCTTAAATAAACGATTTATGTAGCACAATTCGGTACAAAAGCAAGCTTCGAACATACACTTTTTTTTTTGTGTCCTTAAAGGTAGGTACTGTTTACAGAATACATCAGCCCTAAACACGTAATTTATTTACATAATATATGTTCATAACAGAGTTGGGGATCATCAAATTCCCAAGTGTTGCAGAATTTGATGCTTTTCATGGAGTAATTCACGGCAATATCGCCAAACACGACGGGTATACGGGAGTTCACAGCGCGGGACAACGGAAAACGCGGCAAAAAATAAAGTGTAACTTCTTCCCCATATAATCGTATAGTAAAATTTGTAGTTTTCCATAATTATTCACAACGTAGCACATTATTAAACAAACCACTTTTGACCAACAATATCCTAATAACTGCAACTAATTTACAAAACGAAAAACTTGGACTTGACATGTCCGTGCAAAATGGCGCGAAGACAACAAGCAAAACAACGTTTGTTTACATAGGTGTGACGTCTGCGCTCTGATTGGTTGGTGTACTGTTTTACCCAAGGGCTATCGACTTCCATACATTGCACTGGTTCCCGCATTGCGAAATATCGAGGGTAGCCATTAATTCTTTTTTTTGAAGGTTTCGTATAAGATTTCTGCGTATTTAATCAGTTTTGTTGTTCATATTTATTATTTAATCGATATTATTTAATATTTAGTATCTATTTTTGAATTATTAAGATTATTATGTAGTTTTATACTCTGGCGCTTTAATAATTAATTAATGATATGTTCGAGTTGAATGGCTGCATGGCAGAACGGCGTAGCCTATGCCGCCTTAGATTTAAGAAATTAACTGTCAATTCATGTAACACGCGTTGAGAAAATAAATTAGCATTGAGCGAAGTTCTTCGCGCCATTTTGCGTGGACATGTCAAGTGCAAGTTTTTGTTTTGTAAATTAATTTGCTGTGGATATTATTGGTCAAAAGTGGTGTTGTTTTGTTTAATAATGTGCTACAATCTGAATATTTATGGAAAACGATAAATTGGACTTTAAATATGGGGCACAAGTTGCAGTTTATTTTTTGCGGTTTTCCCGCGCTGTCAACTCCCATATTTTACCCGACGTGTTTGAGCAGTGGATGGTTCCGCGAGTGACTCCAAGAAAAGCATCAAATTCTGCAGCATCTGGAATTTGATGATGACCTCATTAACTCATAAAAAAGAAAGATATATTACGTCAGACTTGGCTGTATGGGCTAGACCCTTTGCCTTCCCTATCATCTCATTCATCATCCATCGGGAGAAGAGAACCAAAAAAAAAAAAAAAATAGCATTGAGCGAGAGGTTTTTTCTTTAATTTTAAAGTAAAAGACTCAACTATTACATAATATATTTAAGTTTTTTTTTTAAATATACTGGTAACCCTAAATTGTCAAAACCAACCAAATCGAAATAAAATTGAGTCTTGTCTTGGTTGATGCGAAGCAGGATTGTTATTTATTTTATTGTTTGTTTACGGGTATTAAAAGATAAATTTATGTTTTTAAATTGTGCAACGTAAATCGAGAAACGTGTGTGATCAAAAAATATAATACAATAAGTGCTCCAAATGTCTATTTAAATGTTGTTTGGGAGTTAATGTGTACAAAGTGTTTCACTTTTAATAAAACAAGATTTTTTATAATAATAGGTATGTAAGTTGTCGTTAGAGAGAACTCCAAGAAATAAATTAATTAAAAATATTGTTGTGTTTATTTTAGTTACAAGATTTAGTTACCTACGTATCTATTCTGCCATTTTTAACAATTGATCTACTATTAATCTTGTTCGACACATTAAATACTTTTATTGATTTTTATATAGTAACTATCGAAATTAATAAATTGATCAATTATTAAGGATAGTTTAATAAACAAAAAGTACAAAAATAAAAATCAATTTAAAAATTTGCCGCCAATTCTAGTTCGGTGTGCAATATATATTTGAAAATATTCTATATGTAAGGAATAATTTAAAGTTATTTAAAAAAAATGGAGACATGCAGTCTCGCAAATTAAGAAATGCTGACAAACTTTATATTCCTAAATTTAGGCTTCAAAAAACAAATAAAAGTTTTGTGATTAATAGTATTAGACTATATAATAAATTACCAAAACCTGTAACAGAATTAGGGGAAACTAAATTTAAAAGTAGTATTAAGAAAATTCTAATTGCAAAAGCATATTATAAAATTAATGATTTTATTAATGACAAAGATGTGTGGAATATTGCCGCTCTGCAAAGATTAGAGAAAGTTAACTAATAATAGCACATTATGTTCTTTTTTAATAATCTATTTTTATTTTTGATTAACTTGACAGTTATTATGTAGAAATATTTTGAATGTAACAATTAGTTACTAATACATTATTGACTAATTAGTAAATACTGTTTATTGTGATACAGTAATATTTTTATTATTATTATAATATAATTATTTTTTATGTAACATTTAGTTACTATTATGTATTTATTATTTTATTACCTAATATATAAGTTTGTTAACGGAATTGCACGGCAACATTTGGGTACTTAGGAAGTAATTGTTATGTTTATGCTTGTGTGTGTCTCGAAAGTCATTCTTAGTGTTCAGGTTCTCATGGTGTGGCGTGTCCGGTGGTCGCCCCTTCCTTAGAAGGTCATTGCAGTGGTGGCACGTGTGTCGGGTCCCGGTCCGCACCCTAAGGGCCTGGTTGAGCGGGGGGATGGCTGGCACATGCGTTATGTCCGTGATCGGGTGCTGCTGTGGGGGCCTGGGACCTCTGCCGAACACGTTCAATTTATTGTTCTTAAATTAACAGAGGTTTTTGCGTTTTGTCGATTTTCGGGTTGCACATAGGCATGTAGTCTACCTTAATTCTGACTTGCCTGGTGGGTATTGTATTCTCATAACTGATAACTTAATTTAAAAGGTTATTAATTGATCGTTGTGGTGCAGTTTTGTATATGTTTTATTTTGTAAATCTGATATAGCTGAGTTTTCCTTGCAGATTCCTTTCTCAGTCAGATTAAACATTAACAGGTCACTGGAATTTGCTAAGCTGCTGGTCTTCTGCTAACAGCTTACTTATTGGACCACTTTGCTGCTTAGTCTTCTACTAGCAGGAGTAGAATCATTCAAAATAATTAAATTAATGACGTTTCAAATGCCTGTAATAGGTTTACGTGAATAAAGATATTTTGACTTTGACTTTGACACCCTTCGTAGCGCTACTAAAACTGATACTTTTCTTGTATGTCAATCTTCTTGTATTATGTTCCTTGGTTTGCAGATTTTGTGGTTTTATTTTATTAAAATAATTATTAATCACGCAATAAATTAATGTTTTTTTAATTATGTATTCTATTTAATTAGATAATATTGCAGAATCTTGGATACTGTCATTATGCCTTATTATTTAAAGAACATGATAGTAGAGTTACCTATTACTATTTTTTGTATAAATTAAGTATTGATAGTTCCTGTTTAGCTGTTCTTGGGTTGGGTAGGGTTCATGCTAATCTATACGGATATATATTGGGTATTGACTCCAAATAGTTGGACAATTACAAATATTTAAAATAAGAGTAAATACATAGAGTAGTTTTATTTAGGTACTTTGTAATTGTTTTTTTTTTTTATTATGGTAACAAACAGTCACAATACAATTTATATAACAAACAATATACCTACATATAATTAGACCTGGAGTACCAAAACCGCGAAAGAGAACTACAAGTATACTTATTACATTTTCAAAATACAATTAAACCATAAAAGAAAGTAAAAATCACATTTAAGTCTATTCTATCAAATATTTAACACTATCTCACGGACTCTGCTCCTATACACTGACTTAGAGCAAGCAAATATGTCCACGTCAACCAAGCAATCATTATATAGTTTTCTTGCTCATCTTAAAAAGGTGTTTTTATTTGTTGAAATATTTAATTTAATTTTGGGTGAATACACAAATGTTTCAGTTCCCACAGAGTTTCTCTAAATTATTACCCTAAAGACTCTAAACCTCTATATTTTTTAAATTATTCCAATGTCATGAACTCTTTGATTGGAGTATTTTGAGAGAGTACAATCGGGCAATAATAAAACACACCAAAAGTAACTAAGTATTTATTCTATCGGGCATCACTTGTTATTAGAGTCCTTTTGTGTGTCTGTGTTGTCCGAGGCAGGAGGGTCCGCGTCGGTCTCCGGGAGCTCCACCTCCTCGTCCCCGTACAGGTCCGGGTACCGTCCTAGACATTGTTGCATCGCACTGAACTTGTCATAACATTCGCTGCCTTTTGGCTCCGATGTGCTGCAACAACAAACCAGTAAGAGATCCGTGCGGGACAGGGTGTCCGCCGAGAGCACAGTACCTGTAGTGGAAACAGCTGAAGGCGTCGCGGAAGGGCAGCGCGCATGGGCCAGCCGCCATGCTGCCCAGACAGGGGCACGCCCAGTTGATGTCTCCATTGGGCAGCAGCAGTCCGGGCGCGCGCGCCGGCTCCGGCAGTGACACCCGGCTGGGCGCCGCAAGCTCCTCGCGCGTCGGGTACAGCGCCACGTGCCGCCCCTCCACCGACTCCCGGCGCGCGCTCATCTGCGGACACACGCCGTCAGCAAGCAGCTGGAGGCCGCACCCGCGCGCCAGCCGCCCGCCAGCAGCGCCGCCCGCAGCCGCCGCGCCCGCCCGCGCCGCACCCGCAGCAGCGCTGAGCCTCCACCGCAGCGCAGCACGTCCGCGCCGAGCTCGCAGGCGGCGCCCCACACCTGCGAGCAGCAGCGGTCCAGCGCCGCCCGCACCTCCGCCGCGCCGCGCTCCTCCGCGCTGGAACACGACACCTGCTCGTCCGACCTATACGATAATGGATAGTCCATCCGCCGACACGGTTACTTACGGTAGTGTCACCTCGAAATACAAGTATTGCTCGGTCTCGGCCTTCGTGTCGGACATTACCCGCGAACTTTAATTAGTTACACAATATTTATCATTCGAATGAGTAAAAACCGCGTACAATAAAATATACCAATGTAAATTGTACCACAATTGTAGGTTATTTTTATTTTTCATAAAATGTATATGGGAAGGTAAAGTAACCAAGTAGTACAGCCAATGTACAGCAGCCACCGAAAATGATCCAACATCATCATTAATCATAACATAAAATGCCTTCTCACGGTGAATATACGAGTATTGTGGGATTAGAGGAACGTGGTGTTCTTACTTTTCACTATGCTGAGCAATCACCGAGGTAAATTATTTGGATTAGCGTCTCTTGGATTTCAATTTCTTAATGCCAATAGCAAAGTCAACGATTCCTACTAGATGGAGCCACATACATAGCATTATTTTTTGTAGTTTTATTGCATTAAAAGTATCATCTAACTAAAGTAAAGGCGCCGTGGCGGTTCGCTTGTAAGCTTTCCTGAAACCCTACAAAGTCAGTTCAAACCCCTCCCCGGCATGTACCAATAGAAATACACTTTTCTTACGTACTGCAGTCATAGATTTACAACACCACCGATCCCGTGCCTCGGAGGGCAAGTTAAGCCGTCGGCTCCGGTTCCACTAATACCAACTTGTGAAATCGTTAATAAATTGTCATTAAAAATTGACATCAGATCCTCGCCAACCCGTCTGGCAGCGTGGCGAGTGTAGGCCAAATTCTCCAGATATTTGTTCTGGAAGACCCATCTCCAACAGTGGGAGTCTAGAACGCTGTGTCCTAGGGGCTGTAATAATAATAATAATAAAAAGTATCATCACGACCGTTTTCCTTCCAGGGTGGTTAGAAACCACACTTATAAAGAGCGGATTCATATTTAGCCAACTTCCAATCATGACAAGTGGCAAGCTCGTCGATGTCTCCAGCGTACCAAACTCGAGAAATATCACAAATAAATAAAATATGAATTATTGAAATTTATTAATTTAAATTAATAAATATTATTGTGTCTTGACCAGGAATCGAACCCGGTACCTCCGAGTCTAAATCCACGGAATTAACCGCTAGACCACGGAGGCCATTAAAAAAAATACGGAAATATTAACATCAAAAAATATCATCTTTGTTTTTGACAGGTTCGGGTGGTTTTGATTTAAGAGTTTTATTAAAACTTAAATTCAGCAAAACAGGACTATCGTAAAACTTTTAATGTTTACTGGTAGGTGATATAAAAGTCACTATCACTTTTGTATATGTTACCAGCAATGTGTGATCAGGTATTCTATACAATACCTGGGGCGTCCAGGCAATGTATGAACTTTATATTACTTTATTTAGGTAATGTATACCATTCGCAGGGATTGTATTGTATAGTGTTTGGAAATTTATTATTTTATGTAAATTAAACATAGGTATTTAATTATAACAAACTGCTTTTTTTTTTGGTTCTCTTCTCCCGATGGATGATGAATGAGATGATAGGGAAGGCAAAGGGTCTAGCCCATACAGCCAAGTCTGACGTAATATATCTTTCTTATTCATGAGTTAATGAGGTCATCATCAAATTCCAGATGCTGCAGAATTTGATGCTTTTCTTGGAGTCACTCGCGGCACCATAGCTCAAACACGTCGGGTAAAATATGGGAGTTGACAGCGCGGGAAAACCGCAAAAAATAAACTGCAACTTGTGCCCCATATTTAAAGTCCAATTTATCGTTTTCCATAATTATTCACATTGTAGCACATTATTAAACCAAGCAACACCACTTTTGACCAATAATATCCACAGTAAATTAATTTACAAAACAAAAACTTGCACTTGACATGTCCACGCAAAATGGCGCGAAGAACTCCTTATAACAAACTGCTTTTTATTTCTCCATATTATTGACAGATGCAAAACCGTTGTCAAGGGTAGCTAGTTTTTTTAAAAAATTATTTAAGGACATGGTACAGAATACATAAGTCCTAAACAATTCAAGGTAATTGACATAATACTTAGGGATGCGATGACAATTCGCTAGTGCATTCAAAATCTAACTTTTCTTCTTAATCTTGCTTTATGTATTCCATTTAGAATCAATAATCTTTTTATTTTAGGTTTATGTACTTCTGTCCACGTGGACATTTGCTTGTGTGAATTTAGTTCTTTATATTAATATTAGGCCGTCTTCCATCCATTTGTTATGGCGTCTTCGTATGTCTCATATTCACTAAATATTTAATTTCTTCTCTATTTAATTCATCACCTCTTATTTCATCTACTTTATTTTCCATTATTTGTTCTTGTCTTTCTGGTTCTATTTTTATTACTTTTTATTACTATTTATTACTTGGCTTTCTCTCTGATTATTTTGTTTTATTTGATTTTTATTTTCTATTTCATATCTTATATTATTTTCATCAAATGTCACACATCTCTGGATATTATTTGTTATTGGGTCCCATAATTTATATCCAGTTTTGCTATATCCTACCATTCTAGCTGGTGAAGCTCTTTATCTCCTCCTGGCAAATGTACATTTGCTTCCAAATATGTTCAACCTTTTCATATCGAACTCTCTATTCATTATAATTGCAGGGATTCTGTTATATATATAGCCTTAGATGGTAATCTATTAATAAGGTAAGCTTCTGCAGTAACTACAGCTTGTCCCCGTAAATATCTTGGAAGATTAGATTCGTCTAACATAGTTCTTGCTTTTTCATATATAGTCCGGTTCATTCTTTCAGATTTTCCATTGCTCTGTGGACATAAGGTATTGTGTATTCTATAGATATTCCTTTACCAAAACAATAATTCTTTAATATTCTGCAGTAAATTCCCCACCGTTGTCACATTTAATTCTTTTCACCTTTGTGTCTTTCTCCCTTTCAAGTCCATTAATATAATTTGTAGTAACTTCAGATTTCGACTCGACAAATATGTTTGAGTAAACTGAGTATAGTCATCAATAATGGTTTGAAAAGATTTCTCTTTATTATTGGTCTCGCATTGGTCCGGAAATATCTGTATGTATGTATATCTGTTTGTATTAGTTCACCATTTCTGTTTGATTGTGAATAATTTATTTGTAAAAACGGTTTTCTAGTATATTATTTTTGACACATTCGTTACATACCTACTTCATTACTAATTGGTAAATTTAATATTGATAAACATTTGTTATTTCCATGGCCAAACCTTTTATGCCGTAGATCAGTTTCATTGGATTTATTTGTATATACGCAGCTCATATTTGTATATACGCAGCTCATATTTGGATCAACTATGGTTTAAATTATATATAATTTGCATTTTTTTTCTCCATAATAGTTTTTAAAACCTTTTATCTTTACGTGTGATTTTTCAAATATTACTTGTAGAGTTGCGTTCCATCAATTGGTTCACAGATAGTAGTAAATGTCTCGTTCGGCCGTGTACAATGAATTCTTCAATAGTCAATGGTTTTTGTAAATAGTTCTAATAGTTTTTGTACTTTCTAATATTTCTCCGTTTGCATTTTTTATATTATTTTTTTGTATCTAAGGTTGTAATATTTGTCATATATTGTTCATACTTATCTTGAATAAAATGGTCACTTGCTCCAGAGTCAACAACAAACTGTATTTTAGTATTATTATCATAATTTATGGTGTCTGTAGTAAAAGCTTCGAACGTGTTTCGTTTCAGCCTCATGACATGTGAGCCTGACCTCTTCTTCCATATCTACCTCTAAATGTACTTCGTGTAAATCTACCTCTTCCTCTTCTGTTATAATTTTGAAAATTATTCATATTTATGTGGTCACGATTATAGCACTGAAAAGCTTTATATCCACATTTATAACAAGCAAGGAAACTTGTTTCTATGTTTGATGAACTTTCTGCATTTTTGCCTTTTAATTTTTATTCTGTGTCGAGTATTCTAGACTTAACAAACTGCATCGTTATTTCATTATCTTCACTCATTGTCTCTATCGCTCTATATCTACCACAGCCAACGTTGTAGTAACCAAGTAGATTATGGTCTGTCTGTGTTTGACAAAGATATGTAACTACCTATAAACATACTGACATATGTAACTACCTATAAACATACTGACATATGTAACTACCTATAAACATACTGACATATGTAACTACCTATAAACATACTGACATATGTAACTACCTATAAACATACTGACAAATGAAACCCTTTATGTTTTTCATTTTCAACTTTATTACCATTAACAATGAATAACGATTAGAATTCATAAAAATAATCCTTACTCATATTGTAAAGGCATAGTAACTGTGTCTGTTGTGTGTTACGCAATCACGCCTAAACTACTGAACCAATTTAAATAAAATTTGGTACAGAGATAGTCTACAGACTGAGAAAGCACATAGGCTATTTTTAATGCGAAAAAAAGGCTAAAGCAGGGGATCAAAGTTTGTATGGAAATTACGTAATTTTGAAAGCACGTTGCTTTACATACTCGTAGAGCGAGTCACCGTGCCACGTTGCTCTGAGGCTGTGCTACATGGTGCAAAAAATTAAAAATATTTTTTAATACAAATATTATATATATTTTTTTGGGATATAAAATCCATAATTCAATTACCTATTGGTAATTATTTTAGTTAACCTAGTTTGAAACCGTTTAATTAAAAATAATATACATAACACCACAGTTATCGTTATGTTCGGGATATCCGTGACAAGTGTGAGCGGGAGCAGTGGCCCCGTCGCGCTCGCCGCAACCTACATATACAATATTATTTATTGGTCGCCGAGAAACTAAACTACATTACAACAGGGTACATGTTAATAACGTCATACTTAACACAATACTAACTTCACATATGCAATACTTCTGTAGACCGGCTAATTGAAGAAGTTTGTAGACTGACACTATCTGATTTAACGAATACATTTACAATTTCATTCCTACATGGGACCACCCAACAAAAATCAGTTTATTTAGGTAATTATTTTTGATGTAAGGGTAAATTATTTTTTTCTTAAAGTCTATTACGTCTGTGCGGTAATAATATTATGTAATAAATATTTTCATCATCCCAAGACTCGACATTTTTCCATTTTGAAAGTGCAGTTGGTAATTGAAATATGGCAACTTAGATAGAACATTTTGGATTCACACTTACAAACATTAAAATTACATGAAAACTTATCTTTTGGGTTGGCATGCAAGGAGGGCTTTCCTTCAACTATAGTAGAGGTTTTTTATTGATATTTGTACATTGCGTTACTATATATAGCCAAGTATGGAATAACATGATATGTAAGATGAAAATACGCACATACAATCAGTACGTATAGATACCGCACGAGAGAAGAGGCGAGCGCGACGGCCGTCTCTCTCGCTCGCCGACCAGCTGATTGCAGTGGGTCGCACATTCCTCAGCGATGCCAAGTATTGACAGACTCGCACCCCGTGAGTAGTTATGCAGCCGCCCGAGCATTGTGGTGCTATTGCAGGTAGGTACCATTGACACCCTCTCCGGCGCGCTCCCGTCTATTGTAGGTAATGCAAACCTTACATAGGTACTTACCTTACTACCTATACCTACATTATTTGCCACTATCGACGCCATTTTAAACTTTTATCGTTACAATTACAGACACTTCGTTTTGGTATCCAGCCTTAGATGACAGTTACGAGTACCTATTATTAATTATTCTATTGACAAATCATTCATCTAAACTTCCGAGCCTTTGGTTCGGTGTTATTTTTGTCGTCTATTTCCAAGATCATTTCTGATTACACTTTTACCATGTAATAATTTTACTTGGCCTGCCTACCTACTTTACTACGTCTAGGTACCTATAGGTAAAATCGTTTATGACTAGGTACCTATATCAATAGGAGTTACCAAGGTAAAACAAAACTTCAGTGATGTACTCTTAGGTACCATAAACGTAGTGATTGTGCAGGATACTAGCCTAAATGGTTTACGAGACACAACGTAGCACTTGGGAGACGTTCTCAATAAAGCGGTGGGTGTAACGTACCATTATGTAGGGCAAACAGCAGACTGCCACAAACCAAACCGTTGGAATATTTGTGTAACACAACTTTCACTATATTTGAACACATTAGGTAGGTACGGTTGCGACATTGCTACGGATTCACCGACGAAGGTCCTAGTAATCGGATTGGGTATACGAGTACACTTGGGAGAAACTTGCACCGATCGCTCGGACAGAAATGAAACTATCGGGCTATAATTTTAGTAAAAAGATAGTTATATTTTTGGCATCGGACTATGACACAATATAATACTATGATATGCTAATTAAGCGTTAATAAAGTCAGTATATCACATGTAGATGGGCACCGCGCGGTAGGGATGGTGCGCGCGGCTGCGGCGCGGCAAGTTGTTGACGAACGGCACGCGGCGAGCGGCCTCCAGCCTGCGGAAGTGCGCCGGGTGGATCATGAGCAGCGGCTCGGGAGGCGCTCCGGGCGGCGGCTTGGCGCTCGCCGGCAGCTCGTACTCTATGCTGCAGTCCACGTGCAGCGGAGTGCAGTAGTCCGGAGCGGGCCGCGCCGACTCCGCGTAGCCCGTCATCGCGACCGCGCTGCGCGGCGCGCGCCGGGGGACTGCCGACTGGTGCCGCCGACTCCGAGCGCTGCACCCGCCGCGCCCCTCCGCGCTCGAT
>OU342614.1:11077500-11082500 GCA_910589645.1 Tinea semifulvella
ATTAACAATCCAAGGGTACAACTTATAGCTAACTTAACAACTATACAATCTTATTTGTTATGGTAACTCAATATATACTATTATATACAGGCAACATAACATACATATACTATTTATTTCTTTTTATAACCTTAAGTGCAATTTTTGTACAGAATTTTATAAGTTCAGTTCGCTTGCTTTTGTCCTTAAGAATTGTGCTTACTGTATGTTCATTTATTTTAGAATCCATAATATACTCCGCAGTTTGTCTGTCATGGCAGTGGGCTGGGCACTCGAACAGCACGTGAGGTACGGTTTCCTCAACGCCTGGATCACAAATGCACGATGGGTTCTCCTTACACTTGAATCTTGCCAAGTATTGGGAGAACCCACCGTGCCCCGTAAGTACCTGCGTAACCACGCCGGTCGGCTCGAGCTGTCTGACGATGTTGTAGGCCTCGCACGCGTCCGGCAAAAAGATCTTGGTTATGCCGGCGGTGTGACCCGACCTGTATCTCCGGTTCCATTCGACAAGCGATTTCATTCGAATTCGCCGCTTGACGAATGAGACCGGACACAGGTCGTAGTCCGGCTTTCGTTTTGTATTGAGCGCGGCCTCCTTTGCTAACTCGTCAGCCCGCTCGTTCTCGGCCAGACCGGCGTGGGCCTTTATCCAAAACAGGGATACCTCCTTGTTCTGGAGGCGTGCGGCTCGTACGTTCGAGCGTGATTCCACTGCCAAGGGGTGGGATGAGCCATTGTTGACAACTGATTGTAGGGCAGACCGTGAGTCGCTGTATATGCCACAACTTTTCCACTCATTATCTAAAATTATCCTCGTGGCTTTGCATATGGCCAGGAGTTCCGCCTGGTAGACTGTGCAATACGATGGCAGCTTAAGTTTGAGGGATTTCGTCTCGGCGACATTATTCCATACGGATAATGCCGCTCCGACTCCGCCCCCAATCTTGCTGCCATCTGTATATATTCGTGCTTGCTGATTGTTTTGCTGGTCGACTTGTTCTCTGTCTACCAGACACATGAACTCCAGGCTCATATGTTCCGCCGGATGAGGAGTGTCGGCATATGCAACGACTCTTTCCACCTCCCTGCCCGCCAGTATTGGCTGCGGTACTCCCCTCCTGGCCTCATACAGGGAAGCAGCCTCCCGTATCCTGAGGTCGAGGGGCAGTATCCCGGCCAGCACCAGCGCCGAATTAAGGGAGACGGTACGGTATGCCCTGGTCAACTTCTGTACAAATCCTCTTTGGACAGCGGCGAGCTGCCTTTGCACTCCCAGTTTCTCAGCGGCACCTGCCCAAGCAGCGGCTGCGTACAGCACAACTGGTTCCACCGTCGCCGTATAAATTTGGCGAATGATCTCTGGGTGGAGGCCCCAGCTTATTCTGGCGGCTCTGGACAGCTGTTTGTAGACGTTCAACGCTCTTCTGCACACATCGGCAACGTGAGCGTTGAACGTCAACTTACTGTCAATAGTGAGCCCCAGAATTTTAATTTCTTGGGACAGGCCAATGCCGACCCCGCCCATGCTGAGGAGCGGTGTGTCATACTTTAACTTATTGGTTAAAACCATGGCCTTGGTCTTGTGCGGCCCGAAGTTAAGCTTATTTCTGACACCCCACTCCGCAACATACGCGAGCGCGGCATTGGCCTGTTCCTGTACTGTACGCGCCGTATCGCCGTGAAAAACTAGGACCACATCATCCGCAAAGGCTTGGCAGTAGTCTCCCCGCTGTCCAAGCCCCCTTAGCAGTGGGTCTAGAAGAAGATTCCAAAGAATCGGACCGCCGATGGATCCTTGAACACACCCTTTGCTCGTTTTCCGGGTGTGTTCTACGCCGCCGTATCTTAGATGTATTTGCCGATCTTGTAGGTAGCTATCTATTAGTCGTCTGATGTTAATGGGGCACCTCTCCTCCGCCAGCCTCACCCTTATTGCAGGCCACCAGGCGTTATCGAAGGCTCCCTCTATGTCCAATGATATCATTACCACCATTTTCCTATCTTTGATCTTTTGGCGCATATGTGTCATTAGGTCATAGAGGGAGTCCTCGGTGCCGCGCTGGGGCATAAATCCATACTGCCGGGGGCTGATGTTGCGGATGAGGTGCCATTTTAGTCTACCTACCACCATTTTCTCCAGAATCTTTCCAAGCACCGGTAGTAGTCCTATGGGCCTGTATGACTTGGGGATTCTATAGTCATCCCTCCCAGGTTTCCTCAAGGCTACTACCGTTGCCTCCTTCCAGATCTTGGGGAAGTGCCCCAACTTCAGGCACTTATTCGTCAGGGCCAGGAAAGATTCTGGGTCGTTCTGAATGGCGTGTCGGCAAATATCGGCGGTGAATCCATCGGCTCCTGGCGCTTTCTTCGGGTTGAATGAGTCCACCGAGGACTTTAGTTCTACCAAAGTGAAAGGTGGGTCATGTTGCTCATCATGACCCGGTCCGTTCACTAGGTCAGCTTCTTTCCTTATGTTCTGGTGGTCTTCATTTTCCCCTTTGTCTTCGTCTTCTTGATAGAATGTTTCCGCCAGGACTTTTGCAGATTCTTCCATCTTCAGTTCCTTACCATCTAGGGTCAAGGGAATATCCTCCTGCCTTTTACAGGTCCTTCCTATGACCCTATAGATTCCCTGCCACATTCCCTCCTTATCTTGTTTGCCACAGAATCCCTTCCAACTTTCTGTTTTAGCGTTTTTAATCTCTTCCTCATATTTTTCCTTTGCTTTCAGGTACTCGTCGACGACCTTCGCTCTCCGGACTGGTGCAGCGCATCGGATACGGCGCCTCTTAGTGACAACATCCCTCTTTGACTTCGCCAGCTCTTCGGACCACCATGGAGAGGTAAGTTTTTCATTGGATCGCTTTTTTGGTATCGTGTCCGAGCCTGCCTCAGCTATTGCGCTCGTGAGCCTTTCCACAAGCAGATCCAATGATTCTCTCTGGTTGACCTCATCCACCATCGCCTTAGTAATGCCCATTTCGTCCTTTATTTTGGTGAGGTTTTCACCAAATTGGGTCCATTTGGCCTTTTTGGTGTTAAACTTTCTGGTTGTTCTCTCTACATTCATGCCACTGGCTTTGGTCAACCTAATCTTAAATGTAATAGCATTGTGGTCCGAACTAACGATGCTGTCATCCACCGTCCACGCTTCTGTCAGCAACAACATATCCAAGGAGCAGGCCGTGACATCAACATGGCTCTTGTATGTTTTATTCCCCCTGATGGTATCAAAAGTCGGGGCATTACCTTGGTTGAGTACCTGAAGGCCCATCTCCTCAAGAGTTCCAGACATTTCCTCCCCTCTGTGATCCACTATATTGCTTCCCCACCAGGTACTTTTAGCATTAGTATCGCCCCCGATAAGAAATCTTCTGGGGCCCAGTTCATCCTCGATTTTCTTCAGTTGATCCAGGTATGGCCCCAAGGGTAGGCTCGGCTCGAAATAGAATGATACTACGACAATCTCCCATGCACTGGTCCGGACACTCACCACTACGATGTTATTTGTAGTGAGTCTAGGGAACTGTGTAACGTCCAAATCGTGGTCATAGACAGCGATTGCCGCTTTCACAGGCCCCCCATCCAGGCCAGTGTTCTGGAAGATCCTCGTTCCTTTATAGGTATTCATATTTTTTGCCTTACCCACATAGGGCTCCTGGATCAGCGCCAAGGACGCCTTTCTTTTCCCTGCTTCAATCATAAGCTCATCGGTGGCGAGACTCTTCCGCTGGAGGTTCGCTTGGATCACGAGGTAGTGGCCATCCTTGGAAGGGACTCTGCGGTTTGTCATCCCCTTTACACCCTGGACAACCTCAGCAATACGCGACGCTCGCCCGGGCTAGTGCGTCCCATTTTTGCCGCATTGTGCACTCCTGACTAAATGCGTTATGAGCCGTTGATGTTAGTTTGGCTCGTGCACAATTGCAGCACGTCGGTTCTGCGTTCACCAGGCGGTCGGGGCAGTCTGTCCAAAGGTGAAGACCCCCACAGTGGCTGCACACTTTCTCGGTTTCTTTGCAGAAACGCCGTCCATGTCCGTACGCTAAACAAAGTGAACACTGGACCAGTGGGGACTGGTCCTCTACGCGTACGTGTTGCAGATCGACATGGACGCGTTCTGCTGCAATTAGATATTGCCACATTTTAGGGGATACTTGGAGAACAATATGGCAGGTATGCGGGTTCCTAGTTTTTCTTCGGTATCTGACCTGTACCCTCCAGTCATCCTTCGCCACATCACGAAATATACTCCCGTTTTGGGTTCTCAGGGACGTCACGACATCCTCGTCTGTATTATACGACATGACGTCTCTGAGGATCACAAGTGGGTCTTTGTTTTTGATTTCCTCAATCTTGAGGTTGGATCCTGAGTTCTTCAATTTTTGGGCTACTCTTTCAATCTCCTCCTTTGACGAGCACCCCAGGATCACTCTCTGATCTCTAATCTTTCTGACTCTTTCCACTCTCATCCCCGAAGTCCTGGCGTCTACAGCTGTCCGTATTTTATCCACCACTTGACCGCTGCTGTCACCCTCGCTCGACACTGCAATGGAGTGCATCGCAGTATCCCTGCGACCGTGGCCAGCGGCCACAGTGGCGTAAGACGCCTTCTGCGCCGGTGCGCCCTCCGGCAGAGAGCACGTCTGGAGTCGGTCGGCCAATGTCGCAGTGTGCTGTTGGCACTCTGCCATTTGCCGACCGTGCTCCTTCATGCTCTCCATCAGAGAGCGCATCAGCGCAGTCTGCGCCTCCTCCGCTGCAGTTTCCCTTTCCTTCTTCCTAGGATTTATTAATTCATTTTCTCTTTCTTTTTCAGGTTCTTCAGCATCTTTTTTATCTGGTCTTGACTTCTCCGCCTCCTTCACTAGTGCGTATAGCCGCTCCATCGCCTGTGTGACATCGCTTTTGATGTCCGCCTTTAGGTTTCTGGAACCTGCCAGGGCCGACTTCGCCTTAACCAGGCAGGCCTTGGCTTCGGCCGCCCGGTCGGCGAA
>OU342614.1:11087500-11089855 GCA_910589645.1 Tinea semifulvella
GGTTAGGTTAGGTTAGGTTAGAGTTAGGTTAGTTTAGGTTAGGTTAGGTTAGGTTAGGTTAGGTTAGTTAGGTTTGTTTTTTTTTTTTTTTTTTTTTTTTTTTTTTTTTTTTTTCACCTCCGACGCGGGTCGGAGACTTTTTAGAACTGATTTTCATTATTTCGATTGCAAGATTATACTAAAGAATTTTCCCGATTTTGACGTCATATTATATACAAATACAATAACACATACAAAATAAAATAATTAAACAAATTTGATGTCAATTTTTTTTTTTTTTTTTTTTTTTTTTTTTTTTTTTTTTTTTAAATTTTTTTTTTTTTTTTTTTTTTTTTTTTTTTTTTTTTTTTTTTTTTTTTTTTTTTTTTTTTTACAAATGTCAAATTAATACAATACTATTACACAAAACAAATAGATTATATAGAAATTCACACCTTAAAACCTTAAAAGACAAAATTTTGAAACTAATTACAAAAATAATAAAAAGTGATAATTTAAAAATAACAGTCATAAATATAGTGAATCATATTAAAAAATTTGATGTCGATAATATATTATTATTATTACACAAAACAAACATTATATATAAATTGGACACCACGACCCTATTATCTAAATGTAATTATTCCTTAATTATTCTTTGGTGTTTAACTACAATATGAATATACAGAAAATAGAATGAATAATAAATGACAAATTCTTTTTTAAAACTAATTTCAAAAATAATAAAATATAATCATATTCCCTAAATGTCAAATCAATAAAAATTATTATTACACAAAACAAACAATTTATACAGAATTTGGACAGCACAACCTTATTAGCTATTCTTTGGTATACAACTACAATATAAATATATAAAAATTAATCAATAATAAAAGACAAAATTTTTTAAAAACTAATTACAAAATAATAACAGTAGTAATTGAATAAATAATAACAGTAATAAATATAATTAATCGTATTAAACAAATTTAACAAGTTGGATGTCAAAATTTTTCTCCCTCTTCTTTCCTTCAACAATTCTAAAAACCAATATCTTCAATATGAAAGAGATTAGGCCGCGCTCCGCGCTCGCCGCTCTACGCAAAATCGCGGCAAAACGGGCGCAGAGCGCGTCCCACCTCCGTCAGTAGGTACGTCGACTCCGCTTCCCATCCCTATCCCCGGTCGACAGCCAATAGGGAGACCCCAAAGTTGCTTTCTCCATAATATGTCAATTTCACCGTGAATTGCGATGGACTCTACTAATTTTTGCATTTGGGTCCTTGTATATTGGTTTTCTGTGTTATAGATGTTGTGTAACAGTTTCGCAAGAACCCAGCCGCCCGCAGGATCCATCAACAACCCACAGTGAACACCCCTGAGGCCTCCCCGGAACACGACCGGAGACAAGGAGGTAGAGTCAGAGCCGACTTTCTTTTTTCCAACTAACTTCCAACTTGCTTTAATACTTTCATATCTTATAATACTTAATCTAATACCCTAAATTTAATAATGTCAATATAATCACAGTTTAATACTTCCATAATTTTAACTTTTGTTTCTCTGTATTGCCTGCTCTACAATTGATATAGCAAATTTCAAGAATACCTCCCTCTTACTGTGGTCTTTAATGATTATACTCAAATTATCCACAGTAAGCTTCAGGTCCAGGCATTGTTCTAAGCTATATCTTTGGCGACCATACACGGGACAGTCGGTGACCAAGTGTAACACGCTTTCGTCCCGTGTAGGGTCGCATATGCAGGCAGGACTGTCCTTAATCTTAAACCTATGGAGATACTGAGAGAAACCTCCGTGACCAGTGTAGAGCTGCGTTCTGAGGTGGTCTATTCCATCCTTCAGAACGCAGTCCCTTGCTGTCTTTACACTTGGGAAGTAGGTCTTGGTCACGGAGGCTGTCTCTCCTTCCGAGTAACGCATTTGCCACTGTTGGACGGTGTGTTGTCGTATGAGCTTCTTAGCGTAGGACACTGGATACAGGTCGTAATCCGGTTTTGTTTTCAGGTGGAGAGCGGCCTGTTTGGCCAACTCGTCGGCACGCTCGTTCCCAGCCGTACCAACGTGCGCCCTCACCCAGAACAGCCTCACGTCTCGCCCCTCCGCACGCAAGGCTCGAATGTCGCGCTGCACCGCGAAGGCCATAGGGTGGAAGGTGCCTGCATTGGCCAACAGATCCAGTGACGATCTAGAGTCACTGAAAATATTGACCACCGCTTCGGTCCCTTCCAGAACCTGCCGGACTGCGCGCTGCAGCGCGAGCATCTCCGCCTGAAACACTGTGCAGAAGGGCTCGAGTCGGAGCTTGGAGGACCTGACCTCCACTCCGTCGCTCCACCACGTCAGAGCCGC
>OU342615.1:0-10000 GCA_910589645.1 Tinea semifulvella
TAACCTAACCTAACCTAACCTAACCTAACCTAACCTAACCTAACCTAACCTAACCTAACCTAACCTAACCTAACCTAACCTAACCTAACCTAACCTAACCTAACCTAACCTAACCTAACCTAACCTAACCTAACCTAACCTAACCTAACCTAACCTAACCTAACCTAACCTAACCTAACCTAACCTAACCTAACCTAACCTAACCTAACCTAACCTACCTAACCTAACCTAACCTAACCTAACCTAACCTAACCTAACCTAACCTAACCTAACCTAACCTAACCTAACCTAACCTAACCTAACCTAACCTAACCTAACCTAACCTACCTAACCTAACCTAACCTAACCTAACCTAACCTAACCTAACCTAACCTAACCTAACCTAACCTAACCTAACCTAACCTAACCTAACCTAACCTAACCTAACCTAACCTAACCTAACCTAACCTAACCTAACCTAACCTAACCTAACCTAACCTAACCTAACCTAACCTAACCTAACCTAACCTAACCTAACCTAACCTAACCTAACCTAACCTAACCTAACCTAACCTAACCTAACCTAACCTAACCTAACCTAACCTAACCTAACCTAACCTAACCTAACCTAACCTAACCTAACCTAACCTAACCTAACCTAACCTAACCTAACCTAACCTAACCTAACCTAACCTAACCTAACCTAACCTAACCTAACCTAACCTAACCTAACCTAACCTAACCTAACCTAACCTAACCTAACCTAACCTAACCTAACCTAACCTAACCTAACCTAACCTAACCTAACCTAACCTAACCTAACCTAACCTAACCTAACCTAACCTAACCTAACCTAACCTAACCTAACCTAACCTAACCTAACCTAACCTAAACCTAACCTAACCTAACCTAACCTAACCTAACCTAACCTAACCTAACCTAACCTAACCTAACCTAACCTAACCTAACCTAACCTAACCTAACCTAACCTAACCTAACCTAACCTAACCTAACCTAACCTAACCTAACCTAACCTAACCTAACCTAACCTAACCTAACCTAACCTAACCTAACCTAACCTAACCTAACCTAACCTAACCTAACCTAACCTAACCTAACCTAACCTAACCTAACCTAACCTAACCTAACCTAACCTAACCTAACCTAACCTAACCTAACCTAACCTAACCTAACCTAACCCTCCCGAGCCACACGCTCCCACCTCCAGACGAGGACGAGGAAGAGGAAGAGGAAGAGGAAGAGGAAGAGGAAGAGGAAGAGGAAGAGGAAGAGGAAGAGGAAGAGGAAGAGGAAGAGGAAGAGGAAGAGGAAGAGGAAGAGGAAGAGGAAGAGGAAGAGGAAGAGGAAGAGGAAGAGGAAGAGGAAGAGGAAGAGGAAGAGGAAGAGGAAGAGGAAGAGGAAGAGGAAGAGGGACGTAGTCGTAAGACGCGGGAATCGAGATGCGGATGTAAGACGAGGGACGCAAGACGTAAGACGCAAGACGCGGGAAACACATCTACCTCCGGAAGCATCACAGTGCCCCTTACAGTATTTATCGGATAATAGTGCCTATCGGATCACGTACCACAGTGACTCTTAAATTACAGTGCCTATCGGACCACAGTGCCTATATGATTGCAGTGAGTTATGGACCATAGTGAATAACTAGTGCATATCGGACCACAGTGCCTATTGGATTGCAGTGTTTTATGGATAACCATGTAAGTACTCTATTACTATTACTGCTACAACAACAACAACAACCAAAACAACAACAACAACAACAACGCGACGACGACGACAACGACGACGACGTCGACAATAACAACGACAACAACAACTACCTCCGGAAGCATCTTCTGATCATCTATCACTGTGCCTCTCGAAGATCGAAGGGTTTAGGATCACTGCAACATGGATACACGTAGCGCAATTATCAACCACACACAGGCCATATTGACCAAGATCAACGAAGGCAGAAGCCTTACCAAAACCAACAAACTCTCCATCATCGAACTTGTCAAGGAAATACAACAGCTTTGCGAATCCCTCCCCTTAACCCCCTCCACAACTTCACCTCCCCCAACCATAATCACACCACCCCCGACAGAATCCACAGCCCCACTCATCACAATCGAAACAATACAAACCACCATTAGGGAGGAAATACAGAAGATACAAACAGACCTCCAGAACGCCATATCAAAGCCCACATACAAAGCCGCCCTACTCAATACACCCACAAAAATCAATCCAATCACCCCCAACAACATCAAACACCCCACCACCAAACCAGCCTTAATAATCTCTTCCAATAAAAAAGTAGGCAGTTCAGCTGAGACGCTGCAAATATGGAGACAGAATATGACCTTTACAGACACAGACTTCTCACCATCCAACATAAGATACGTATCCAACAACAAGATACGAGTGGAGTTCGACAATAAGGAACACAGAGCCAAGGCCTTGCAGAAAATTAACCAAGACAATTGCAAGAAACACCTTAAAGGAGAAATCTCTAAGCAATACACCCCCATGATAATTCTAAAAGGAATCACCACAGATACCCCCCAAGAACAGCTAATAGACATAATAACAAACCAAAATACAATCATTAACAACAACAACAACAATACCACACTCAAATTCACAAAACCAAACAGAAACCCCAAACTATATAACGCCATTCTATCCACGGACCCAGCCACCTGGAGGGCCATCATCCAAAAAGGGAGAATCAACGTTAACCATCAACGCATTTACGCGGAAGAATATGTACCCGTCCTCCAATGTTACAAATGCCTGCAGTTCGGACACACTCGCAAAATCTGCAACAACAACCTCACAGCATGCTCACACTGCGCTGCCGACTCCCACGAGTTTGGCAAGTGCCCACACAAAAAAGACATAAGCCAACTTAAATGCCATAACTGCAAAGAACGCAACACCAAACACCATACCCAAAACAATACTAACCACACAGCAACCTCCAATCAATGTCCAGTATTCAACAGCATAGCTGAAAGAATCCGCAACAAAACAAACTATGGACCTGAACCACAACCATAAGTGCACTCACCACAAGCACAATTCCAATAACAACCACACATACAAATGCCTCCAGCTCAACATCGGCAGAGGCTATAGCGCCATGCACGAAATGACAGTACACCTCGCTAACGACAACACAGACATCGCATTCATCACAGAACCCTACACTTCAAACAATAAAATCATTAAACAAATACCTGGATACACCATCTACCAATTTCCTTCAGAACAATCCATCAAGGCAGCAGTTATAATCAAAAACAACACATTCAGCACCCTAGGTATAGCTCAACACTCAAACAGTAACCTGAGCATCGTCCAAGTGAAAGACAAAAACAACAAAAAAACATACCTCATATCAATATACATTGAGCCACGCGAGGACAAGCTCAACACACTACAGCTCCTAGAAACCTTCATCCACACCACTACGGGTTCAACCCACATCATCTGTGGAGACTTCAACGGCTGGCACACTTCATGGGGCTCCCAGAACAACAACAGAAGAGGCAACCTCGTCGCGGACATCATACTCACAAACAGCCTCACCATCTGCAACACCCCAGACTCCCCAACTTTCCAATGCACCACACATAACACCATCAGAAAATCCACCATCGATCTCACACTCATCAGTCGAACCAAACACATCAATGCCAGCAATTGGCGCACCAACACAGAAATATGCCCGTCATCAGACCACTACTCAATAACATTTAACATCTCACCCCCCACAAAGTTCACCAAACCACTCAAACTCTCAACATACAAATACGACACAACAGCAGTGAAATGGGAAACCATGAGCAATAAGCTCAAAACAGAAGTCGGAACACACCTACCACCCGATCCACATCTAGACCAAATGGACAAAACACAGATCAACGAGTATACAACCCAACTTACCAACATAATACAAAAAGCATGCGACAAACTACTCCCCCGATCAGCAGGACCCCCCAAACGTGCCCCCTGGTGGTCCGAAACTCTCGAAACAATTAAACAAAAAGTCACTTTAAATCACCATAGACTAAACAAAGCCGTACGACTCAAACTCCCACTTACAGATCTCATCCAGGAAAAACATCAACTCAAGGAAGAATACTCCAAGGCCTTCTGCACCGCATCAACAGAACATTTCAGACAGTTCTGCACCAACCAGGGCAAGGAAGACGTCTGGTCCATCACCAATAGAATAATAAAAACACGACCCATCACACAACCCCCAGCCACCCTCCAGCTAGACAACGGCACCTTCACCTCCGACAGTAAGGAGACTGCACGCGCACTCATTGAGAGATTTTTCCCCGACGACACCACAGACACATCCCCCGAACAAATCACAACACGCACATACATGCACACCCCATTGGAGAACAACACCGTCCCAGAACCCCCCTTCACCGAACACGAAATAATAGAATGCCTTCAGCAAATGAACCCCAGAAGAGCCCCCGGAAATGATCACCTCACATCCGACATATGCTTACACTTCACCAAACACTTCCCACATATCATCACAAACCTTATGAACAGATGCCTAGTAATCGGTCACTTTCCTGACCCCTGGAAAACAGCACACGCTAAAATTATACCAAAACCAGGCAAAACTAACTACAAAACACTGTCCTCTTTTAGACCGATAGGTCTCATTAACGTATTCGGCAAACTATTAGAAAAACTCATCACCAACAGACTCACACAACACATGCACTACACCAACACATTCAACACCCAACAGTACGGATTTAAACAACAAACCTCCACCACCATGGCCATACACAACGCCCTCCAAACCATCAGACACGCGCAACACAATAAAGAACACATCATCGTCACCTCCCTCGACATCAAATCGGCATTCGACCGAGCATGGTGGCCGGCCATATTTAAAAGACTACAGTTCATCAAATGCCCGAGCAATATATATAACATCCTAATCAGCTATACAACCAACAGAAAAATCCATATCAACTTTACAGACTATAACCTCAATAAAATAATGACCAGGGGATGCGTCCAAGGATCAGTCTGCGGACCCACCCTATGGAACCTCATCCTTGATGAACTATTAACCACCGAACTGCCCGAAGGGTGTCACCTACAAGCCTATGCCGATGACGTCCTACTCATTTCTCACTCAAAAGACATCCAACAATTAGAATCCATCACAAACTCATCTCTCAACACCATCACCACATGGGGCGCCAGTGTCAAACTTGAGTTCGGTGCTGACAAAACCCAACTACTAGGGATAACCAACAAATCTACTCGATGCAAAATTTCAATAAACAACAAAAGAATTCAATTCACCAACAATATGAAGTACTTAGGTGTAATAATCGACAGGAAACTCAAATTCACAAAACACACCGAATACATCACAGACAAAGCCAAAAAACTATTCCAAAAACTGGCTGTATTCGTTAGAGCAACCTGGGGAGCCCACCCCGACAACGTCAGAATCATATACAATCAGGTCATCCAACCCATCATTACATATGCAGCCAGCGTCTGGGAACCGGCACTACAAAACAAATACATCCACACCAAACTACTCTCACTACAGCGCCTCTTCTCCATCAAAATCATCCAAGGATTCCGGACTGTTAACACTGCAGCATCAATCACACTTGCACAACTCACTCCACTCACAGCCAAAATCAAAGAAGTTGCACACATAGAAATGGCAAGAATCAGCGGCCTCTCATCCCACATATCAAAAGACACCCCTATAGAAAAACCCACACATCCAAAACACCTGATGCCAACACATCTTACACCCCGAGTTAAATTTCATGAAATTTCATCCCTCACTGAATACCAAGAATACACCACAACAAACTACAACACCTACAAAATCTTCACAGACGGAAGCAAACACGACAACAAAGTTGGCGCTGCATACGTCACACAAAGCCTGGAAGGAACACAAACAGTCAAAAAATTCAAATTACACACCAACTGCTCAGTATTTCAAGCCGAACTACTCGCACTAGAGAGGGCCTGTACACACGTTATTAGCAAAAACATCCCAAACACTACCATCTTCTCCGACAGCAGGTCATCACTGGAGGAAATCTGTAACCCCAACACCACCAACCACTTCGCAGTTAACATACTTAAACTTTTATATCAGGCCACAAACCTACAACTACACATTGAACTTACCTGGGTAAGAGCACACTGCGGCATACCAGGAAACGAAGAAGCCGACCTACACGCCAAAGCAGCCGCCACACTACACACGCAACCAGCATACTCACACATCCCCCTCAGCCACATAAAACACCTCGTCAAAAGAGAATCCAATCAGTCAGCTATCCATTTATACTCTAAACCCACCAACTGCACTTACACCAAAACCCTACTCACCGACTATACCAGCTTAACCCAATTCATCACTAGCCTTAAACCCACCTTCGCCATCACTCAACTCCTCACCAACCATGGATACCACAAGGAATACCTACATAGATTCAAAATCACCCCCAACAACACATGCCCCTGCGACGACACATCAATACAATCCATCACACACCTCACAATCGACTGCCCCAGGTTTGCCAGCACCAGACTCTCCCACACCATAGCCTCCTCGTCCTTCAATATCAACCCATTCGACCTCACACAAATAATCAAGAAAGAGACCACAACAAAAACCTTCAAACACCATATTACGCACATAGTCAAAAACCTCAAAACATTCAACACCACCACCCACACAACACACACACACCCCGGCCACATCAACACACATATACACCACACACACCACACAACACCGACCCCATCCCCGGCTCCCCCACGCAACACACAGCATAATCACTCAACACATTAATTCCTATCATTCTTCCCATTCATTTCTAGCCTCATCCCAAATAACTCCAAAACTTACCCACCCACCAACCCAAAACCCACCCCACCAACATCACAACATGCACCGGCCCCAACACAGCTCACAATAAACCCCCAATTAACCAAAAAAAAAAAAAAAAAAATCCCCAGCTCCATACCCCCTGCATTATTATTATTTCATTAGATTACGTTAAATTATAAAGAATAGTTTTATTAACATTACTTACTAACCCCGAATATTCACAGGCACTCACCAACTAACCCCACCATGGAGTGTAATAAATGCATGGAGAAGGATAGACTACTCACCATCGCCCTGGAAACCATCCACAAACTTACCATGATAATTCACTCTACCCATACAATTCAACCAAGTAATACATATACCAGACGCGATGAACACCCATCATCGTCCATCCCTACACTTGAACTGCTCCCCACAGACCTTCAACCGCTCTCCCCCTACCACGCCCCCCCCCCGGCCCCCTCTGAATCTATCTCCCCCGGCCAACCACCCAATACTGAACCCACAACAGAAGAGGCCCCTCTCCCTCCCAACACCCACACCTCAATACCACCCCCCCACACCAATGACCAAACTCATCCTTCCTCCTCCGCCTCCTTGTCCAACTCCCCCTCCAACTCTACCTCCGCCTCATCATCCTCCAACTCCCCCTCCGCCTCATCCTCCCCACCACCCTCAGCTCCATCACCTACCCACCACTCCCCTACCCCCGTGATAACCACACCCGTCCTGCTCCCCCCTTCCCCATCACCCTTAACACCACCCTCCCTTCCCCAGCTCTCAGCTCCTGCAAAAAACATATCCTCCCCCCATCCCCTCCCCCGGTCACTACCAATAATACCCTCACCCCAACCTCTGACTGATAACTACTTCCCGCCTCCTCCCCACCTCACCAGTCCATTCCTAGCCCAAAGGTGCTTGGACCTCGCGCTGTTGCCCCCACCGATTAGCCCTATACAAGAATTACATGAATATAATGACTACTATCACACTCGTAAACGCAAGGTCTGCACTGTATGCAACAGAACGGTTCTTGCAGGCAATATTGCCAGACATATAAAGAAATGCCACCCACAAAACAAATAACACCACACATCACCTAGCCTCACCAATTGTAACAAATTATTCTTGTAAACAGCTCAATCTGACTTTCAATTCTCTGAATCATTCACCACCTCCATGAGGAGATTGTTTCACAGATTTCTTTTCTTGCAGAGAATACTAAGTAATATTTAAAATAATTTGTGTATATATATATATATACATATGTATGTACATGTATGTGTGTATATTGGTGTGTGTTTATGTGAGTATACTGCATATATAAGTATTAGGTATATATGCGCTATATGTACGAAGTTATGTACTGCGTATATATTATGTATTTTTTGCATATAGATGGTCCTTTTTAATTAGAACTACTCTCCACCACAATCGCTAATGCACTCATCTAACACGCATCCACCTCAACATTAATAGGTTACCTACGGAAGCATCTTCGGATAACGTATCACAGTTCCTATTAAATTAGTGTTTATCGGACCATAGTGCCCATTGGATTACAGGGCCTTATGGTTCTCCACTGCCCGGAAGCACCTTCCTCAACAACAACAACACACCTAACACACACACCGCCACACCGCACAACACCTATCCCATCCCTGGCCTCCCCTCGCGCTTGATATACTGGTCAGCTTGCTTTGTGTTGGTCAGGCGATTGTCTCAATTATAGTATATAGATCAGATTAGGTTCATATTTACTTATTTTTCAACATTTAATTTAATCTTACGCTTAACATAATCATTAAGCACGTCTCCCTTATACATTAAGTTATATATATATAATTATATATATTATAATAATAATATATATATTAATAATATATATATTCTTCATATAATACATTCACTTCACTCCTAATTTTAATTAGACTTTACCCACATCATCATAATCACATCACTGTATTATAACTCATTAGCACATCTAGGTTAAATAAATAAATAATTAAAAAAAAAAAAAAAAAAAAAAAAAAAAAAAAAAAAAAAAAAAAAAAAATATAAATAATATATATAAATAAATAAATAAAAAAAAAAAAAAAAAAAAAAAAAAAAAAAAAAAATATATATATATATATAATATATATATATAAATAAATAAATAAAAAAAAAAAAAAAAAAAAAAAAAAAAAAAAAAAAAAAATTAAATTATAATAATATATATAATAAAATATATATATATAATAATAATATATAAATATCTAAGACGAAGACGAGGACGAGTTACGTAAAGACGTAAGACGAGGAAGAGGATGAGGAAGAAGACGAGGACGAGGAAGAGGACTAGGACGAGTGACGTAAATAAGTAAGACGAGGACGAGGAAGAGGACGAGGACGAGTGACGTAATGACGTAAGACGAGGACGAGGACGAGGAAGAGGGCGAGGACGAGGACGAGGAAGAGGAAGAGGACAAGTGACGTAAAGACGTTAGACGTAAAGACGTAAGACGAAGACGAGGACGAGGACGAGTGACGTAAGACGCAGGACGCGGGAAGCGAGACGCAGGATGCAAGACGTGCTTCCTCATTCACGTCCGGAAGCACATCTACCTACGGAAGCATCTCCGGATCACGTATCACAGTGCCTATCAAATTAGTGTTTATCGCACCAAAGTGCTATTGGATTACAGTGCTTTATGGTCTTCAATGAACAACTATGCACGTACTCATCAACAACAAAAAACAACAACAACAACAACAAAAACAACACAATTGGATTGCAGTGCATTGTGGATGTTAGTGAATAACCATGTAAGAACTCAACAAACAACAACAACACAACACAACAACAACAACAACATTTGAATCCGGTAGCGTCTTCGGATCAAGTGGTAGCTCAACAACGACAACAACCACAACAAGAACAACAACAAAACAACAACTACAACAACAACTTTACTCAATCAACCAAACGCTACAATGCGTTGTCCCTCAACTTAAAATGGCATACCTGTTATTTGATAAAACCATTTTTTACTTTACTTTAATTTTAATCAGTCTTAAATAGTTTTAATTAGTTTTAATTAGTTT
>OU342615.1:12500-15000 GCA_910589645.1 Tinea semifulvella
AAAGACGAGGGGGGGGGGGCGCAAGACGCGGTAAGCAAGACGCGGATGCAAGACGCAGGACGCGAGAAGTAAGACTAGGACGAGTGACGTAAGACGTAAGACGAGGACGTAATTCTAAGACGAAGACGAGGACGAGGGCGATGACGAGTGACGTAAGACGAGGACTTAATTCCAAGACGAAGACGAGGACGAGTGACGTAAGACGAAAGACGAAGACGAGGACGATGACGAGGACAAGTGACGTAAGACGCAGGACGCGGGAAGCGAGACGCGGGATGCAAGACGTGCTTCCTCATCCACGTCCGGAAGCACATCTACCTACGGAAGCATCTCCGGATCACGTATCACAGTGCCTATTAAATTAGTGATTATCGGACCAAAGTGCCTATTGTATTACAGTGCTTTATGGTTCTCAGTGAACAACTATGCACGTACTCATCAACAACAATAACAAAACAAACACAAAAACAAAACAAAACAAAAACCAAAACACAAAAACCAAAACAAAAACAAAAACAAAAACAAAAACAAAACAACAACATCTACCTCCGGATCAAGTATCACAGTGCCGCTTAAAGTGTAGTGCGTATCATAGTGCCTATTGGATTGCAGTGTATTGTGGATGTTAGTGAATAACCATGTAAGTACTCAACAAACAACAACAACACAACACAACAACAACAACAACATTTGAATCCGGTAGCGTCTTCGGATCAAGTGGTAGCTCAACAACGACAACAACCACAACAAGAACAAGAACAACAACAAAAACGACAACTACAACAACAACTTTACTCAATCAACCAAACGCTACAATGCGTTGTCCCTCAACTTAAAATGGCATACTGCGCCACCGCGGTCCCCCAGAGACTTGTTATTTGAGGAACCGCGATGGGGCAATGTATAAAAACCATTTTTACTTTACTTAATTTTAATCAGTCTTAAATAGTTTTAATTAGTTTAATTAGTTCTAATTAGTCTTAATTAGCTTTAATTAGTTCTAATTGTTTCAATCCTCATAAACAAAACAAAAAAAAAAAAAAAAAAAAAAAAAAAAAAAAAAAAAAAAAAAAAAAAAAAAAAAAAAAAAAAAAAAAAAAAAAAAAAAAAAATATATATATATATATATATATATAAACACTAATTCTAAGACGAAGACGAGGACGAGGACGAGTGACGTAAGACGTAAGACGAGGAAGAGGAAGAGGAAGAGGAAGAGGAAGAGGAAGAGGAAGAGGAAGAGGAAGAGGAAGAGGAAGAGGAAGAGGAAGAGGAAGAGGAAGAGGAAGAGGAAGAGGAAGAGGAAGAGGAAGAGGAAGAGGAAGAGGAAGAGGAAGAGGAAGAGGAAGAGGAAGAGGAAGAGGAAGAGGAAGAGGAAGAGGAAGAGGAAGAGGAAGAGGAAGAGGAAGAGGAAGAGGAAGAGGAAGAGGAAGAGGAAGAGGAAGAGGAAGAGGAAGAGGAAGAGGAAGAGGAAGAGGAAGAGGAAGAGGAAGAGGAAGAGGAAGAGGAAGAGGAAGAGGAAGAGGAAGAGGAAGAGGAAGAGGAAGAGGAAGAGGAAGAGGAAGAGGAAGAGGAAGAGGAAGAGGAAGAGGAAGAGGAAGAGGAAGAGGAAGAGGAAGAGGAAGAGGAAGAGGAAGAGGAAGAGGAAGAGGAAGAGGAAGAGGAAGAGGAAGAGGAAGAGGAAGAGGAAGAGGAAGAGGAAGAGGAAGAGGAAGAGGAAGAGGAAGAGGAAGAGGAAGAGGAAGAGGAAGAGGAAGAGGAAGAGGAAGAGGAAGAGGAAGAGGAACAGGAACAGGAACAGGAACAGGAACAGGAACAGGAAGAGAGAAAGAACAAGAACAACAACAAAAACAACAACTACAACAACAACTTTACCCAATCAACCAAACGCTACAATGCGTTGTCCCTCAACTTAAAATGGCATACTGCGCCACCGCGGTCCCCCAGAGACTTGTTATTTGAGGAACCGCGATGGGGCAATGTATAAAAACCATTTTTACTTTAATTTTAATCAGTCTTAAATAGTTTTAATAAGTTTTAATTAGTTTAATTAGTTTTTAATCAGTTCTAATTAGTCTTAATTAGTCTCAATTAGTTTTAATTAGTTCTAATTGTTTTAATCCTCATAAACACTAACATCCTCATTAAACAACATTATCATTTCTCAACAACAACATAACAACTAGCGAGACGCGTGAAGCAACAACTTTACTCAATCAACCCAAACGCTACATTGCGTTTTCTGCTCAAACTTAAAATGGCATATTGCGCCGCCGCGGCTCGCTGGGGGCCTGAGCTTTGGTGTGGGCATCGGGTTCCCAGGGAGTCGCGGCTGCGCAATGAGCAACAATCATTAACCACCATTATCATTCCTCAACAACAACAAAAACAACAACAACAAAAGCAACAACAACAACAACTTTACTCAATCAACTAAAACGCTACACTGCGTTGTCCCTCAACTTAAAATGGCATATTGCGCCGCCGCGGCTGGCTGGGG